>JABFFI010000127.1:0-65752 GCA_013623725.1 Fusarium robinianum | reverse complement strand
AACCTTAAATAATATTAATTAATCTTAAATAATAATAATTAATCTTAAATAATAAAAATTAATCTTAAATATTAAAGATTAACTTTAAATAATAATAATTAATCTTAAATAATAATAATTAACTTTAAATAATAATAATTAATCTTAAATAAAAAGAGTTAATATTAAATAAAAATAATTAACTTTATATAAGTTAAAATAGCCTTATAAAGATTTCTTTATATTTAAATAATTAATAATTTAATTAAATAATAATTAAAATTATAAAATTATATTAGATTTAGGGGGATATAAAGATTATAAAGATAATATTAATTATTATCTCTTTATTTTATTAAGAATTTATTTTTAATTATTAAATTTAATATTAATAAAATAAGATTTATAAAAAATAATATTAATAATCTTTTTATTATAAGTTTAGGCCCTTAAAAAAGCTTTATTAATTAACCGGGATAATATATAAAATAATATTATAAATATTTATTATTAACTTTATATTCCTTATAAACTTTAATAATAATCCCTTATCTTCCCTTATAAGCCTAATAATTATAAATATTTTAAAAGAGATTAATATTATATAATAATTTAATATTATAAAGAATTATTTTATATTTAATTTTATAATAATCTTTAACTTTTTAAATTAATATAAATATCCCCTAAAGTATTTAATAAAAGTTAAGGAGATTTAAAAGTAAATAAAAAAAGAGTTATTTAATTTAAAGCTTAAATACCCTTAATTAGCGGATTCTTTTATTAAGTATTTATATAAAGAAGAATATATAAATATATATATATATAATTATTATTAAATAAATAAAGGTATATTATAAAATATATATATTATATTTAATAATATTTTAGGTAATTATACCTCTTATTATTATTAAAATAAGATAAAAGATTATTTTTTAAATAAGTCGGCTAAGTATAAGGCTAATAAGAATATTAAAAAGGCTATAATAAAATGCCTAAAAGTTAAGGTAGATTTATAGGATTATAAGATATATAAGAAATTAAAAATAATTCCTTTAAAGTATCTAAGAATAATAATAAATATCTTTATTAGCTTATTTAATAGGCACTAAGAGAATAATAACTTTATTAATAAGAAATAAATTAATATTATATAATATTAAGAGGGTATTTAAAGGTAAATTAAAGATAAGGTAAATATAAATTTTTATATATAAAAATAAATAAACTTAGCTAGAATTTAAAGTTAATAATATTTTCCTTTAAAATATAATCTTTAATATTTTAATATAATCTCCCTTATATAGATAAAGGAGAAATTTTTTCCTCTCTTTTAATTTTCTCCTCTTAATTATAATATAATTATTATACTAGCCAAAGCCCTTAACCTTATATCACTCTATTAGTAAATTATAGCCTAATATAAAGTTAGAAAGATATTATAAGAGATTATTTAAATACTTTATAATAAATATTAAGTCTTAATTAAATAATCTATTCTCTTTAAGTTTTATTATAATTAAAGACTAAAAAAATAAATAGCAATATATAATAATAAGAAGCTATATATATATTTATATATATTATTCTTTAAAAAGGTCTTAATTAATAATATTATCTTAAAGTGGCTATAAGAAAAAGGCTTTATTATTAATTTATAATAACTTATATTAATTTATTATAAAGAAGAACTCTATTAATATTAAACCCCTAAATAGAATTATATTATAATTAAAAAGGTAATAGCCTTATTTATAAAGTAAAGTTAATATTTATTTATTATTCACTTATATAATTATAACCTTCTTTATATAATTATATATTAAAGAGGGTATATTATTACCTATAATCCTTTATATAATACCTATTATAAATTTATATTTAAAAATATCTTTAAATATTTTAAAAAAGCCCCTTTCCACCACTAAATATTTAATCTTTAAGATATTAATAAGATATAATCTATTAATAAATATAATAAGCTTAAACCCTAGGGCATTAAGATTTATATTATTATTAATAATTATATTTAATTTATTATATAATTTTATTATAATTTCTTAGCTATTATAGCTTAAAATATTACTTTTTAATATTTTTATATATTAAAATAATAAAATATTATACTAAGGAGGATATAATTAGATTATAAAGGTAAAATAATTATAATCTATACTATATATTAATTTCTTTTATTATATAAAAAGAAGAAATAATTAATTCTTATTAAAATTAAATATTTTAATATAATATAAAGAGAAATAATTAAAATAGACCCTAAATAATAAGGGTAAGGGAATTAAGACCTTATCCCTATTAAGTTTAAGGATTATTAGATCTTTAGATATAGTATTTATAATATATAAATTAAATTATAATAGCTTAGACTTTATAAGGGGGTAATAGAGAAATAGCATATAGGCTTCCCCTTATTTTTCTTTAATTATTATTATTTAATACCTTTAGGTATTCTTTTAATAGCTTATAGACTATTTTCACTTTAATAAAGAGTCTATTATAAATTAAGTGGCTATTTTATTTATCTTTATAAATCCCATTTAGTATAACCTTAAGGAATATATTAGAATATAAAATAATTATAGGATTAGGAAATAATTATTATACCTATATATAATCCTAGGGCAATTATTAATTCTCTATTATAATATAAATATTCCTTAATTTATAAAGCCAATCCTTAAAGATCTTCTTTAATATTATAAAAATAAGCTTAATCTTATATATATAAATTTAAATATCTTCTTATTAATTAAAATAATAGCTATTTACTTATAAATTATTAAGAAGAAAATTAAAAAGCTTCCTAAAAACCCCCTTAATTTTAATTACCCTTTTCTTTAAAAGTATTTAATATTAAAATTAAAGTTAATATAATATATCCTAAAATAATAAGAATTTATAATATCACTTCTTAAATATCTAATAAAAGAAAGGGAATAACTTTAAGAGCTCTTTATTAAATATAATATTATACTCTAGGAATTAATATTACTTAGCTAATAATAATCTAATTAAATATAATCTCTTCACTACCTTTTAATTATAATCTCTTTATATTTTATATAGCCATTATAAAAAATATAATACCTTTTTTTAAAGCTTTCTAAATATTTATTACTTTTTAATAAGGTATTAAGCTTATTTTTATTTATAATACTTATTTCCTAATTATCTTTAATTTACTTAGAAAGCTCCTAATTATCCTTAATTTATTTAGGAAGTGGCTATTTTAATTATATCCTAATTTTAATAATTTATTTTTTTTTTACCTCTTTAGTTTTTATTTAAGGCTTCTCTTTCTTTACCTTTTCCTTCTTTAATATAAGTAATATAAAAGCCTTTTACTTATATATATATATTACCTTTTTTCCCTTTTTAATATTAAAGGTTTTAATTAATTATAATAGATTAGCCTTACCTTCCTTTTTATTATTAAATATATATAAAAATATTAAAGAAAACTTAAAGGGGCTTATAACCTTTATATTTATATCTTTTAAAAGTATTAAGAGAGATATAATCTAATAAATATATAATAAAAAGCGAGAGATATTACTTAATTAAATAAGAGTTATTAATATAATAATCTCCTATTTTTAAGCCTAGACCTTATTATTCCTTAATATTAAAAGAAAAATTATTTTAATAAGATTATTATAGCTTATAAATACCTTCTTTAATATCTTAAAGGGGACCTTAATAATTCTATTAACCGATTTTAAATAATCCTTTAAATATTATTTTAAATAAAGCCTTTTATATTTTTTAATTATATATTTTATTATAAATAATATAACCAAAAGTATAAATAATAAACCAAGCGCTATACTCTTTTATATCGCTTAAGCCAAGATCTTATAATATTAGTTTCTAATTATTAATACCTATTAGAGTAATTATATATATATATAAATAGGGATATTTAAGGTGGAGGTTAGTTAATATTATAAGAGAGGAGAAAGATTAGATTTAATAATAAAGGAATTATTTTTAATAAGATTAATTATAATAATCCTATTATTTTAAAGGGAGGAGAAGATTAATAATAAAAATGGTATTATATAATAAAAATAAAGCGACTAATTAGGATATTATACCTTTAATATAATATAAAAATAACCCACTTATAGGTAAATATAATCGCTTATAATAATAAAGAATAAAGAAAAAAGGTCTATTATCTTAATTATTCTAATATAATCTTTATAGCTTTATATTTATTAAGGGATATCTTATAAGAAGTTATATTCTAAATATAATAATAGGTCCTTATATATAAGATTAGGCTATTTCACGTAAAATTAATTATATATATATTTATATAAGCTTAAATAGACTAAAGTAGGGCTATATATAATTAAATATATTTTTATTTAAGCTTTATAATATAATTATACTTAATATATATAAAAAATACCTTATTTTAAGTTAGACCTTAATATATTATTATCTCTTATTTATTATATATATATAATTATCTTTAGTCCCCCCCTTATTATAATATTAGATCCTATTAATATAAGGGGGGGATACTTAAATGGAAAAACCGATTTTCTAAAATTAAAAAATCGATTTTAAATGGATATTATTAAACCCATAATTGGGTGATTAATATGTTGCCAAAATGCTTTATTTAATCTAATTATCTTGCTTTTATCTAGTCTAATAATTTCCCCTCTTTTAAGATATTCTAACCTAGGCTAGTCCCCTTTAAGGCTCCCTTAATTATATAATTGGCCTAATCTAATTTTAAGGCTTAGATAATAAAAATGCCCTACTGGGGTCGGTTTAATATATCCCCTTAAATTAGAAAAAACTTACACTTTCTAATCTACCTTCTAAGATATTATTATCCCTTGCCCTTATGAATATTATCCTTAACCTTTATATTAAATCTTTAAGCTTTATTTTATTAATTTACCTTATAATTGGGGTATTTAATAGGTATTCCCTTCTCTAATCGCTTATTAATAATTCTATAGTTTCTTTTCTCTTTTAATATATAAAGAGCCTTAGACTAAAGGCCTATTCTCTTTATTATACTTATCCCTTATATCTAAGGTAACTATAGATAAAGATTATTTGCTAATTATATTATTTATTTATATCTTATTTTCTAAGAGTAAATTACTCTTAATTATTTTAAGCCATAATCCTAGGATTCGGCCCTTAATGGATATCTTTACTTTTTATACCTCTTTTTTATATTTGGTTTATTTTTTAAAGTCTCTTTTAATTACTTTAAGTCTCTTCTAATTACTTTAAGTCTCTTTTAATTACTTTAAGTCTCTTTTAATTACTCTAAGGATTAGTTTTATATTATAAGATAAGAGATAATATTAGATTTGTTTTATATTTTATATTTCTCTTTAGATCTAACTTATAAGCTTCTTTTCTAGCTATATTAACTACTCTTAGAATCTTTTAAAGAAGGTTATTAAAAAGTAGGTCCCTGCCTTTATTTTCTCCTTACTTTAACCCTATTTAATATATATAAATACTTTAAAGTATTCCTTTAGGGTATTAAATATATCCTTATATTAGGTCTAAGTATTTTAGGCTTTAGCTATATATTAAAGCTTTATAATTATAATTATCTTCTCTTATTTTATAATCTATATATCCTAATTAACTTTACTATTTAATATTTTATTTAATATTTTAAAATAGTATTCTTAAGCTTATCTTTACCTTTAACCTTTATTTATAATATATATTATTTAAAGGTTTAAGAAGAATAATAATATATTATTATATTTTTCTAATTTATTTATCGCTAGCGTATAGGACTTAATATAATATGGGTTAATTACCTTAATTATTTAATTAAAGATATAACTAATATTAGCCATTTATTTATTATATTAATTATTATTAATCTAATATAAGCTTAATTTCGCTTTATATATTTATTGATTTTTAGGTAATATCTTAAAGTATATTTCTATAGTGTATTTATTATATTTAAAGCTTATTTATTATAACCCCCTGGCGATAGCTTGCTTTACCTTATAATTATTAATTTTAGGTCTTTATGGTTCTTTAATTTATTGGGTTTTGAATTTATTTGGATTGTTTAGGTGGTATAGCCTTTCTCTGGTTATTTTAATAATATAGGCTTATTTGAAGGAATTCTAGTTATTTAGTCTATTTAATGTATAGATTTTCTTGTTTGTGGTGGAGGATATTGTATTGAGGTTGGTTTTATTGAAATGAGGTTTATCTTGGTAATTATAGCTGCCTTAAAGAAGAATAGCTTTGAGACTCTTAATTGTTAAACCGACCATTGGGCCAAAAACAAGGCGCGTCACTTATATTAGTGACCTCTAGGTTATTTCGGTTTATTGCCGGTTCAACATACCCCCCCAGCTTTGAACCTTTTTGGGTCTAAGCTGCGTAAGCTTATTCTTGCCCTTTAAGTCTCTTCTTACTGGTTATCTGGGGGTTCGAACTCATGACCTTAGTAGTTTCAGGCTACCTTTAGGCTCACCTCTGAGACTCTTAATTATTGAACCCGCAATTAGGTGATTGATGTGTTGCCAAAATGCTTCATTTGATTTAACTGTCTTGCTTTTATCTGGTCTAACGATTTCCCCTCTTTTGAGGCATTCTGACCTAGGCTAGTTCCCTTTGAGGCTCCCTTAATTATGTGATTGGCCTAATCCAACTCCGAGGCTCGGATGACAGAAACGCCCTGCTGGGGTCGGTTCAATAGATATCGCTATAGTCAACCGTACCCAGGCCCGTCATCGACGACGTTCTCCACCCCGGTGTCCTGACCCGCAACGATGGCTGGGTGGACGCCGTTACTGTACTCTCTATTGTTACCATCACCGCCAAGCTCGCTGCCGTCACGCTGCCGTGGCAGCTCCGAGTGGCGCTGTCGTTCATGATCCTGGGTTGGCTGGGAGTCGCTCTGCTGGTGCTTCTCGGCCACTCTCGGGACTTCGAGTCTCTAAACAAATCGGCCGTGGCTCGCGAGATGCAGCGGCTGTCGAAGCCGTTTCCATGGCTGGAAGAGTCCTTCGGCGTCCTAGATAATCGCCCGTGGCTGCGCGAGTCTCCGTGGCATGATGTTACCCTCGGGGCTTTCGTCGTACTTGTCCTGGTATACCTCTGCTACGCCATCGCATTTGCCTTCCCGATGTGGGCGGACACGACACACCCAGAAACGCAGGAGGACGGCAGCGTGGCACAGGTGCACGATACGTATGGCTTGGCGTTTACGCCTGCGGGAATCCTCATTTTCGGTTGGCGCATGCTGATCTACGGCTTCCTCGGGGCGATAATCGCCATTCCTCTACCTATTTTCCTCCTGCTTAGGGGCATTCCCAAACTTCTCTGTTCTTTCTCCACCAGCGAGCCCCCTGGTGCTTGCATTTGTCTATATATATTTTCCCTTATCCCGCTCTTCCTCGGTTACGTATTCCTGGGCATCTATCTCGTGACCAGCTACCCGGTCGAGTGTGACATAGGCATGAGGGCCGCGGTCTTTGTTTCCATGGTCGTGCTGAAGGTACATTTTTTTGCCTCCTTATATAAGACGGGTTCGTTGTTTTATTTCTTTTGTTTCGTAAATCCTGTCATCGTGGGATTGGGTGTTCCAGCGGCCTTTGAACTCTACTCACCTGAGGGTTCTTTTAAGCCTAACTGGTTGGACTGGCTAGGGTGACCATTGGACTTAAAGGGTCAGCTTCCTGTGATGATAATATACTTCTTTTAGGAGAGATAAGTGTGGAAACCAAGGTCCACGAGATATGTACAAGAATGGCTTCTACCTGGGACCATGTTCAATAACTCGATTTCCGACATTTTCGAGCTCCTGCATAAGTGTGAAGCTTGGGGAGCCAATTAATTCTCGCAGCGGTCTCGGTGACGCCCTCAGCCTACAAGACGCTCGAGAGGGATTAATATGTTGATTCAAGAAGACTAGATGGGTTGACTTGGCGGTCAGCGTCATCATCAACACCGAAGCAGGCCCGCTTGCTCGGTGACTTGAGACAGACAGTAGTCGCTAGCTAACTATCTCTAGAGATCACCAACGAGGCTGCTACTTGAACCCACTCAGGCTTGCAGCCTAGTTGGTTGCTAGATTAGCCACTCTCTCGTCAGTGCCTCACTCCCGTGATCAATCCTCCAAACTATCAGCCAACCCCGCGCGACTCCTCATCATTCAACATCTCCTGGAAGAAGACCCAGACGACGAGGAGAGACGCTTTAAACCTTGGACAAGGCGGCCACACTTTGCACACTACGCTTGTATCTCCCGTCAATGGCAGGATGCTGTTGAGGTGTATACATTGTCCGAGGTGAGGGTACGGAGCAAAGACTTGTCTCGCTTTGAGAAAGTCGTCCGGTGTGCCCACCGCCGGCGGGCTATCTCTAGCATTGAATATGAAATTGTGCTGCCATCGTACAGTCGTGCGCGGTGCTGGAAGTTTGAGCGACCGCTCGAGCATGAGGAAAACATAGTCGCCTTCTCGCGGGCCGTCCACGCCATTATTAGGTTTGCGACGATTCCACTCTTGTATCTATTTTACTAACCCCCAGATCCGGCGGAACCACCCGTTCGTCAACTGGTACAACAGAGCAATGGCAATCGGCCTCCGCCACAACTATGACATCTCGATGATTTTGACGAGGGCCAAGGGACTAGCCATGGTATTCTACATCACGAACTACGCCACGAAGTTGGACACGCCCATGTGGAAGCGCCTCATCTTCGCCGCCGACTTTCTTCGACAGCTTAGTAAGTCTACAGCGCCGAGGCATTTTAAGCCAAATCTTGCCGAACAGGATACCCAGCGCCAGCCTCTGGTGAGCAAGAGTCGTCAGTTTCTGATGAGGGCCGCCAATCAAATCTTTTGCGAGAGACAGCTTTCAGCCGTGGAGGTCTGTTACTTCCTGCTTGGCTATCAGACCGACTTTACTAACGTGCCGCCGTACTGGTCCGACATAAACCTTACCGCACTCTACTGGGCAATTTTCCGGCGCTGGGTATACCTCCGTCGTCTGGCCAGCGCACAGACCGATGTTCAAGAGCCATCAGAGGCTGTACAATTCCGGGAAAATGGTCGGACTTTGTTGTATCTAGATGCCTACGCTTACCGAGGTCGAATTCTGAGGGACGTGTGTATCTATGATTATATGTCTATGATTATATGTCTATGATTATATGTCTATGATTATCCTGGAGCGTCGCCGCAGTCGAGATGAGGACGGAACTCATCTCCAAGCCGGCTTTAACATTCTGTACAGCAACTCGATTCTCCATCTGGCCTTGTTCGTGCTATGGGAGAATTTCCTCTCCGAGACACAGGGTAATATCACCAGCATATGGTTAAACTGCGCAAGTACGCTCTATCCGCGACTGCTATCCCACGTTTCAAATATCTCCCTCCTCAGAAAGTCGGCCAAGGATGCTCATAGAGATACAAAGCTCTAGGCCGGCCGGTCAGAAGGTGACAACACAGTGAATATAGACTTCCCTCTAGAGGAGGCTGATAATAGCGATAAGCCAACCATGACAGAACATTACCAGAGCTATACGGCTCTCCTCTAGACTCTTCAAAATGCTGTGCGAGACTCCGACGCAACGAAAGACTCCCCGGTCTTGCAAGGTCTCGGATTAGACCTTGGCCAGGAGAACCCGATAGAAGAGCGCCGACCTTTCATCTAACGTCACGACGATTTCTCTCAGCAAATTCGCCATCATCAGGGCAGCGTCTTAGCTGCTGCGTCTCTCGGGAGACATAGGGCAGCAATAGTACTTACTACATACTGCATTCTCATTTAGGGGCATCATTTCTAGCAACTATTATATATTAATAAAAGAAGACACCATCACCAAGACAGTGCCTGCCTTGCCTACATACGTAGGTAGACACTGTACGACGACCAGAAGCAAGCACCTACCTAGGTAGGCATAGGGCCCGTCCTAGGGAAGTGTTGGAGGCGTTTGCATCTGGTTAGTTGTAGGTAGGTACAAATCATGGCACCAGGGAGTGTGCCCAATCATGTACTGATCTAGGTGAATAGGATGGGCACTATGGGCAAGAAGGAGGACAAGCGCCTCACGCCTAGACTCCGTCGGAGCCTCGACGATCGTGCCAGCCTCCTCTGCCCGTCACCCGACCGCCTGCATAGAGCAATTTGCGAAATGGATAGAGCCCTAAGCCCTGACATTTGCAGCATCGATCCAGATGGAGACACACTGATCCTCCTCCCTTAGCAACTCTCGTCCCAGGCTTTCTCCAAAGCTGGGCATAGTTAGTAACCTAGTGCCCCCTACCTCCGCCGTTGTTCAGCAGCGTCTAACCTGTCTTTCAAAGAGAGTAAACCCACCCGCTCCGCTCCCGACATGACGCGTTTCCTAGTTTCCATGAAGCACCTTTGCCTTGCTTCCCGCCGCGCTAGGGAAGCCCAAAGGTAACCATCTGGTCCGCTACTCCTCGAGACCGTCAACATTTGGTTGGTCTCTGCGTCGGCCCCTAGTCCCAGGTGGATAGATGCTCTATCAACTCCGACAATCCCTTACCGAGCACAAATGCATCGTGCGAGACGTCGTTAGGGCGGTTTTGCAGGACTTGAAACTAGAGGCAACAGGCCTACGACTGTCTGACTATCAATGAGGGATGCTAGTCGCGGAGACAGAGTCAACCAACACGCAGAGAGGAGCCATCTCTGACTTCTAGGCTATTCCGATAGAATCACAAGTTTCACTATTGCCAGGGTAGGATACACTATTCAGTTCAGAATACGATTCAATTGAAGAAGAAAAGTCAGATGGCGTTGTTGAAACACCACTAAGTACCTGTAGCACATAACGATGCCAAGCACAATCCAACTGTCGGTCCCTCACATACTAACCATATTTCCTCGTAACCCATCATCTCGTTTCAACCAATCAGCAGTTATCCTTGCGAACAATGACATTCCAGTTATCCCAATGGAAGACCTGGCCAGCAACACGGCTTTCCCAAGAGCACCTATCCACGATGAACTGAGCACCGTCGGCAATGTCTTGAAACGAGTCGAGCTCCTTCCAACCGTTGTGCTATCCGACAAGTTAGCTCGAGGAAGAAAGGCAGAAGTTCAGCGGACCTACATCGTTGCACCACCAGATAGCCGAGTTGTAAGAGCAGCTTACTCGTCCACACATCCCTGGGCCAGGGCTGCTGCCCGGCCGCCCTGGGACCCAGCGCAGGTAATTGATACCCGAGTAAATAGCACCCTTGTTAGCAGGCTCCCAGCGGCCCCAGCAGTTGTGGTTAGCGTTGTTGAAGTCGGCCCGCTTCTTGGGTGAGGCGATGCCCCGTTTGGCTTGCTCAGGGTTGCCATACTGCTTGTCCCACTCTGGGTTGATCTCGAGGATCTGGGTGTGGACCTCCTCGATGGTGCCGTTCAGGGCCACAACCTCACCAGGCTTGACCTCGACTTCCCACTCAGGGACGAAGAGTTCGTATCCCTCCGGCGCCTCAGAAGCCTCAGAAGCGAGGCCCTGGAGGAAGAGGGAGCAGGCGAGGATGAGCTGGGAGAACTTCATGTTGTCGTAGTGCGTGCGGTTGAGTTGAAGGTGTTTGGAGGTGAGTGTTTGAAAGTGAATGTAGGAAGTTGCTTGATCTGAACAAGATGAGAAGGGAAAACTCGCCCATTTATAGACGCGAGCTTCTCCCTCAGTCTTTCTTTTCGACCTGACTCTCTTTCTCTTCCTGCAGCATCTGGAGATAACTCGGCAGATCATGCCCAAGACTCTGGCCATCATGCGACAGAGTGGCAGAGATTCCTACGCTCCAACTCACAACGGAAGGTCATGATTATCCCTGATGGATTGAATCGGCGTCAGGGTATGAGCAACCGAGCAACTTGAAACGACTCAAACGAGCAGCCAAGATTTCACAAAAACATACGCTTCCTGCACAACGCACCAAAGTGTAAGTGCACAACGCATTTCAGCTCTGCGCCTTAGATGCACCTCAGGGCATAGACGACACTCCAAGAAGCTAATTAAGGTATACCTCATCGTAAAGCCGTCTGCACTCCACCCCCACACCGTACGACCAAGAGAGCTTGCAGCGCAGGGGACCCAGAAAAATATTGGAAATATAGACATTAATTGAGGATCTAAGACAGCCAAGGGGGTATCTGTACTGCAGATACGAAGCTGTACGTTTATCACTGAGCCACGGAAGCAGGCCACCCCGGGCGCGGGGCGGGCCGCTGCATTGAAGCGTCGACGATTGGGTCCTCGGCTATCAATCCCAGACGCGCGGTCGCGAGACGAAGGATCCACGGCTCACATGATGGCGGTGTCTTGAATGGAAACGGGCCGAGTTGCTGTTTCGTGGGCGTGAAGTGCGAGATTTTGGGGATGAGCAGCAGGCCCTGGTCCGCGGAATAGACCCGAGGTTATCATAGAATGCAGAATCTCGCGCTGTTGTGAGAAATGCCCTCACGTACGCAGGTCACCGGTACCAGAGTTGAGGGCTTCGGTAGGATCATCATCAAGGTGCTCGAAAATACTGATAAGTCCCTATGACGGATAGAGGGTAGGGAATATCAGAGTAGTATGCGAAGACACAGCCCATGCGAGGGGTTGCAAGCTCGACTGATGATTGCCAAAGGAGCTCAGCCACTGCCTGAAATAGATAGAACAGATAACCCTCGGATAAGATAGCTAAGTACTTCCAGTGTCTTCGGGCCTATTAAGTCTATAGAGGCTAAGTAATAATTATATGCCATTATATTAATTAATAATACTAAGTCTAAGTTTGCTCTTATAGTATTTCTTTATTAATCTATTAGAAATATATAATTTAAAAACCAGTTTATACTTTATATAGATTTCTTATTTTAAGATATTATTAGGGAAATAAGATAATATTATCTTAATACCCTTAGCTTATATTTATTTCCTAATTTCAATTAGATTCTTTATTAAGTTACATAACTTGTTGTGGATTGTAGGTTAGAGGGTTCGGCGCTGGAAAGCTTAGCCCCGCTTGGACTCTACTTTGATAGTAAAGTGCTGACGAATACACTATCTAGGCAGGGCCATCTTGTGTGGTTGATTGAGCTGACTGAGTTGGTTTGAGGTTGGTGAAGGTCGTGGGTTAGTTCAGCTGTTCGAGGTAGAGATAACTTGGTATGTAACCTCTATTCCTTCTCTAAGGGCCAGTACTAACTTTGAATATCTCACTACTAGGGATTTTATATCTTTGCAGTTAGTTATGTTCGAGTCATCGATATTAATAGTTCATTGCGATAGTTGCTACTGCGATATGGCAATTGCTGCTTTGGTTGCTGGGTTGCAAGGCATAGGGTATAATGCCTTTGCCGTGTTATTGCTGTATTTTGCTGGGCTGCTTTGATCCTCAGTATTAAGTTGTTATAAGCTTATCTACCTATAAATAAATTATGATACCCCATAAACACCTGCTGCGCTGCCGATTTATGCTTTATATATTCCCTAGCTCTTGAGAATCTGGCCGGGACGATATGCTAGGGGCCATGTCCAGTCCGTTTTGCAAGAATATTTTCAAAACCGATCGGGCTGCCCAGCAAGTTTATTATCGACTCTTACAAAGAATACACGGCCACCTCGGCTCTAAAACTGAACTAATCTTCTATAACTGCTTTGACAACCATGGCCGTCCTGTAAGGGTAGATTCAAGGCAATGAATAGAAGCGGAGTAGGTCCTAGCCTTGGGCCTCGGTGTGGAAGTTAGATCAGACATAACAGAGCCAACGAACAGGACTCCTCAATTTCATCTGTGCCGGATCTACGACTGCTTCGCACCTTTATATATACGTCCAGTTCTGCGCGATCTAACGCCAGAATCTTCAACTGATACAAAAGTATCCCTGAAACGCTACCGGTTGTTGTGTAAGGTAGATAGACTATGGAATCCTCCCCTAACCTACAGCTGGGAAAGTTGTTGCTTGTGCTGAGGCGACATAGGTAGCGATGTGAGCAAGTGAACGAGTTCGTCTCGGCTATTATTAAGTGGGCGGAGGTAAGGGGGTTGTCCCGTTCACAAGACAATCTCACGAATCGGATAAACTAAGATCCACTTCTCTGTATGCATCTCAACACTTTTGGCCACTGCACAGCACGTCGCAGTTCTTTTATTTATCACTTCGATAGCTGAGAGCGAAGAAGCGGTATTTTCGGCCTTAATAAGGATTGACTATGCGAACTACAGAGGAAGCTTTCAAAAGTCTTATCCTAGGCTTTAAGCCACAAAGAGAAACGAGCCAATAAGAGAGCAGCTTCTTAGCCTACGGTACTTCGATACTTTAACTAATTTTCATTACTTTTATTGCCCCTATATGCCTTGATTATAGAGTAGCCAAATGGCAGCCCATTAACCCCTATCTCATCTCAGGAGGTTCTATTGTTCCCTAGAGCTTTAGAAGGTAGCCTTCTTAATGCTTTTCACTCCGTTGTATCTTCTGGTACCGATAGGGATTAATGGAAGTGGCGCTCTTAGCCTGGGATAAGACTTTTGAAAGCTTCCTCTGTACACTTTCTTCTCTCTTCTGCTACGTATGCGGGTGTGATGAGTCAGTACCCCGCACTGGCTGGTTTTGTTTGGACGCACGGAGTAAATGTCCTGCACGGAGTACCCATATAAAATTCCACTTGTTCCTTCCCATTTTCGTTCGAGAACAGAGAATCCTGGCAATACCTGTTGAGGACTGGGGCTACGATCACGCGCCTCAAGTAACCCTCAAAAACATGTCTCGTCCGCCGAGTCTCATCACTCTCCCCTACGAGATCAAATACGAAATATTCCGCCATTACTCCACACTCGATGGAGGATATGCCTTCAATGCCGCAACGAACAAACTCGCCACTGCTGATGGTCAACCCATTGACCTTGGCCCTCTGTTACACCTGCACCTCAATCGCCAAAGATACCAAAGATCTGCCGCTTGGATTCAGCACCATCACCTTTTCGACTCTTTACTGCCCGGGTCGGAGTCCATGGGCCGGTCGCTTTCAGTATCTATCGACATTTTACTGTTTATTGCAGTCGGATTTCTTAATTCGCCTTGGACCTCTCATTACTCCGGACATCTATTCTCTGATTGAAATCAAATTTCCTCAATTTGTTCCTCTACTTCAAGAAGAGATCAGGCTACATCAAGAACTCGTTGATGAGATACGCGAACATCCTAACGACAACTTCGCGACCCGGCGCCCGATCCTTACAATAGCGAGCTTAGAAACGGCAGGCTTTCGGGATGGTCCTTTCAGTATTGGGAAGAACTCGATATGTATTTCGTGGGCATCCTCAACTCCCATACCAGTGATGGTGTGCGACAACGATGGGGTGTTGACATGCCCTTCAGTACTGTCAAAGAAGCCGTGGCATATAGCCTACGGCTTGTCGCTGACAAAGAAGAGGAGAGGTTCGTCGACATGGTCGACGACGCGTTTCCGTGTCGGCCGGGTTCTTTTATGCCTTGGGATATCCATGACCTTTACTGGGAGCCATGGGCTATCCCTTTGAAATCGGATCTCTCAAGGGCCGGAATCTGGCCGAATGGAGCCCGAAGAGTATGACCCAACGACGGACTGGGCCTACCGCGAGAAGTGCCGGTTCTCCGCAGCGGCTACTTCGATATGGTTCCTTGATCATCTCCCCCTCCGCAAGAGACTCCAAATACGGGACATGGTGCTAATCGAAGACCATCTTGCTGTGGGCGAGCCCAAATGCCACGCACGGGGTTTTGAGTTAGCAGAATGGGTTGTCGAGGCCTTGGCAGTCTTTGATGCCGGCATGCCAGCTCAGTCTTTCGCCCTTGTCTTCGACGGGGAGCCTGCTCTCGATTTCTGTTCTGATATCTTCGAACAAGTGGTCCACCGAGATATCGCCTGGCAGAGGACAATGGAGGATTGTTCCGCTGGAGGATATTTCGACCCAACCCCACGCTACCGAAGCTACCGACTTTTTCCCAGGGAACTTGAGCAAGTTGTGGAATCCCTAGGTGACCAGAATTCCATCATCAGCTACAACTTTTATCCAGGCCAATTATGGGACGTTGAGACACTGGTTGAAAAACATCAGAGCTGGGGGTTAATAAAGTGGATGAAAGAGTGGAATCGTCGCGAACCTTCTTTCATGGAGTTCCCGAGCTGGAGCGAGCGTATCCTACGGAACTACGAGAAACGCGTGGATTAGCCGCTACGGAACGCCAGAAAACGGCAATTTGAGAGCACAGCAGAAGGGAGTTCATTCACCATCAAGCGGTTAACTGACGTGGCGATTCCGAGAAGGCAAACGCACGGTTCCTTCGCCGAGTTGGAGATCAGGCCCCCTCCACCCAGTGCTGTGTGGCACAAGACAGACTGAAGCGGATTCAGCATGGGGCCTGGATAGAGACAAAACTTAGGTACGTAGTAATGTGAGGGGGGATTACTCAGACGACAACCATGTTCTTTCCTACTTATTGTTGCATCTCTCCAGGATCACCGAGATCCCGCCCATCGCGCTGTGCTGTGACGGCATCTCCTTCTCGAGCCACAGGACTTGAATTCTGAGATTTACATTGATAGTTCCTTTCGCTCATTCTATCTACTGCTACATACTTCCACTTGCTCCCTAACCATATTGCTCACAAAGACAACGATGTAATAGTTGTTCTCTCCTTTGCTCCAAGACCTGCAGTACCAAAGAGTGTGTTTTCTGCATCTCTCAACGATCACCATCAGACTCGTAGCTGGTCTTCGTTCTTCATTCAATTAAGCCTATTTCAAGCTCCCGGGCTCGTCAAGTGCTCAATGTGGCATGGAGAGTCGAATAGCAGGGGTTAAGAGGTGCAATTAACGAAGAATTGCCTATTCATTAGTCATTTGATAGAGGCCCGGGAGCCCTATCCCCACACTTTCACGGTCCTTTTTGTCAATAAGGGACAGTTCTATTTCTGCCTTGATTGCAGTCTCTCTAATCAATAGCTTTTGGCTGAATACGTAAGCAAAGAGCCCCAGCAGCCAGGTTGAGAACATTCAAGGCTGAAATCTTCCTAGTTCACTTGACCAGATTAAAGGATAACCAAAAGAACGGCTCTGCTTTGTAGATGAATGAAAGCATTCGGCCAGCTTTGAAAGATAAATAATAAAGATGTTAAGCATTCCGCCAGTTCCAAGCCAACTTTATAATATCAGGTCCCATTTGCCAGAATAAAAGGTATCTCTGCTCAGATAATAGGAGCCTAGCAGTATCCTCTAGTTTTAATACTTCAATCTGCTGCTAGGCTTCTACTCTTTAAACCCATACCCATATTACTTGCTACTATTCACTGTCCGTCTTTGGTGGCTTCTTCCCCCAGATAAAGTGAACCGGCAGATAGAGATGAATAGAAGGATCTTTCATCTCGTTCTTCACCTGCGCCATGAACACATGGATCTCCTCCATGCTCCAGCCCAGAATTTGCGAGTAAAGCTGCGGCGTATACGAATCGATGGCCTGCATCTCCTGCACAGACTGATACTTTCCAATCTCCTTCAGCTTCGGGTCCCTCGGCCAGGTACCGATCGGCATCTGCGAACAAATGTCAGAGCATGACCAGAGGCTGCATGAGCTGTTTAGTCATTTACCTTGTAAATCTCCCGCTTGACGTCTATGAACCCCGCAGCCTCTAGCTTATCCTTCCAGAGCTTGACGCAGTCGATCGGTTTGCCGAACTGGGCAGATCCATCGCATAGAGTCTTCAACCACCGCTGAGAATTAACAGCCCTCTCGGCGGTGCCATCATCTGACAGGAACGGTGTGGCGACGGCCTGTAGCTCGATGTATCCGCCAGGAACGAGGTGCTGGAAAGCTTGTCGGAAGAACCGGTCGTCGTCGGCGATGCAGCCTTCCAGCTCACGGGCGTGAATGAAGTCGAAGGGCGAGTGGTATAACCACTCTGCTTCGAAGTCATCGACCTCGAATGTGCAATTTGGTGGAGTCCTGCCATCAGTCTTGTCAATAATGAGCACTTATCTCAGTCGGGGGTGGTTTGGTACCATTCGGGCTGTATCGGACTTAAATCTGTCCCAAGCACCACTGCGGACGGAAAGTCGCTGGAGTCAGTCAGCAAAAACATGTTCTACCGGCCGGTAGGCGAGAATCACTCCATACTCGGCAAAGTCTATCGCCCAAATACCTGTTCCCGTTCCTAAATCAAGCACGCGTTGAGGTCGGTCCCCAATAGGAGCCAGGAAAAGCTTTCCGTCGAGGATCAGCGTGTAAATATGGTGGACCAGGTCCATTCGAGTTTGTTCCTCTTCGTCGTTTGGCTATCGGAGTTTTGCATTAATGAGGTTCAATAATGTGTCCATAGGGCCGAGCATACCACAAAGTAAGCACCTTCCCGGAACGCGTGATACCGTCGACCATTCTTCAGCATTGTAAGTATTTGTATGGTGATGGTTGATGAGACCTACCTCATATCTATGCCGACATTCACAGGTCAGTTCATGCGGGAACAAAAGCCAACATTCACCGGCCTTGGAACATACCTGTAGTTCAAGATGCTTGACCTCAGGGTTGAAGTCTCGCTCGCCGAGCCCTCACTTTACGCGACATGATCAGCAAATGCTGACTGTGGCTGAGTAAATGCAACTTACGAGGCCTCGTATGCTGAGTCGGCTGCATGGGGATCATCCTAATGATGTCAATAGAGTAGACGCGACAGAGGACAAACGCCCGAAGAACATACCTCTGCCTCTAACTGAGTGCCATGTGCAGGCGGCGGAGACTCTGGTGGGCGCGTCGGACTTGCTTCGCCTGCCATGGTGTCTGTGCTCCGTAGATTTTGTGATGTTCGGTGTGTTGGACGGATGGCAAATGGAAACCGGCGATGCGGGGAAAAGGGCGGAATTTCGACCGATTTTTATCTTCCGCACATGGCCAATGCTTGTAACCAAAAAAGGAAAAAGAAAATGACCTGTCGGAATGTAGGCCACAGTAGTTCGCTTAGACGAATCGTCAATGACGGGGGTTTATATGCATCCCAGCTGTTCACCACCACTCTCCCCCTCTTCACCGCATGGATAGCAGGGGATAAAACACCTCATTTTCCTATCATTGCTCTGTTGACTTCACCTTATCGCCATCATGCCCGCTGCCCCAGTCGAGAAAATCCTGCTCACAGGTGCGACCGGCTATGTCGGAGGAACAGTACTTGATCATTTTCTCAAAAGCCAGGAGTCAATCCTCAAGAACCTCAGCTTTGATGTGCTAGTTCGCAGTGAGGATGCAGCCGCCAAGCTTCGCGAGAGATATGGTGATCGCGTCAACCCGATTCAATGGGCCGGCCTCCACGACGTAGACTTTATCGCCGACATTGCGTCCGACTACGAAATCATCATCAACACTGGGTCAGGCTTCATCACCGACGGAGCCAAAGCGTTTGTGACGGGCCTCGCTCGCCGGGTCAAATCAGGTGCTTCGCCGCCGTGGTTGTTGCACATTTCTGGTTGCAGCAATCTCTCAGACCGACCCATAACCCAGACTGGATATCCGGATAGAGAGTGGAACGACTCTGACGGCAACTCCGTCTACGAGTTTCTCAAGACGGAGGATGCCCGTGAACCATATCCTCAAAGAACTACTGAGGTTGCTGTATTAACGGCAGCTGAGGAAAGCGGCGTCCAAGCCGTCAGTTTGAACACGCCGTTGATCTTCGGGACCGGCACGGGTCTTTTCAACCAGCAGGGAATAATCATCCCCGTCATTATGCGATATGTCGTACAGCACGGACATGGCTTCAAGGTTAACGAAACGTCAAACTGGGATTGGGTGCACGTCGAGGACCTCGCCGATGTTTTCGTCCTCCTCGTGCGAACTATTCTGGAGCGCGAGGATCGTGCTGCAGGGTTCATCCCCAGCGGCAAGGACGGCATTATATTCCCAGCGGTCGGACGGGCCCTTCAGAGCGAGATTATGCAATACTGCTTAGACGCTGCCTTTACCGCGGGCATCCTGCCCCGGGAAGATACCCCTGCGTCCAAGGAGATCCGTCAAGTAGAGCTGCAGGACCTTGCGGACGAGATCACGGCTGGGCTCTTGGACATGGCTGAGCGTGGTTGGGCTGGCAACAAGGCTATGAAGGGAACGGTGGCAAAGAAGCTCCTGGGGTGGGAGCCATCACGGCTGGAGGAGTCGTGGAGGCAGGATTTCGAAAGTGAAGTTACGGCTTTGAAGGCCGGAAAGAGAGGGTGGACTTTGGACAGCTGCATAGGACAGAAGTAGTGGGTTTAATATCACCAGTATTGGGATAAGGGCATTTCGATTCTAATTGCAATAATTCGGAAGCTTATTACCTCCTTTTAAAGAGTTTATCGTAAAGACAATTACCTTATTGCCAACTAAAACCGATCATGTTGGTGTTTTCTATTCCGGCGGCCCAGCAAGGAAAAAGTCGGATGAGCAGACATCTAGCTCTAGCAGCATCAACAGTTTCGGCGCAGAAACCTGCATGAATGGCTTTATATACTACAGAACGGCCGTGATGACGGAGAGTCCGCAACGAACGAGACCCTCCCATGCTATTAAGGGCCCCTCACAAAGCAACTCCGTCTCTCATTGCAGATACCGAGTTTAAAGATATGCGAGGCTGTATTTACCTTATAGTAGGCCTGGGGCCTGATAAAGCGAGTTGTATAACTAATATAATATGCTAAAAGTCTAATAACACCTCCTAGTCTATTACCTGAAAGTTGTCAAACTGACCACGGTGCCAAAAACGTAGCGCGCTACTATGAGTAGCGGCTTTGCAGCATAATTTCCAGTATTATAAAAGTATCCCTACCTTTAAGGGAAATAGTTAAATTTCACTAAACTTTCTAAATATTACAGATTTTAAGTATAGGGACTTTATAAAATTACTAGGTATTCTAAAAAGATATATAGGTTTTTATAGAAATTTAGGGAATAGGTAATATAATACTAGGTATTTGGTATTGTCAGACCTTTGACATGTTATTGTAAGTGTTCATCGCTGCACGCCTTATCCATACCCTCGGCTAAGGGGAACTGCACCCAGACTCCTTTTATAATTATATTCACCTTATTTCTTTTTGTGTTGGGGGCAGTCTCCTTTCTTCTGAGCCTGACTGTGAGGGTTAACAAACATGATATCGTATTTTGGGAATTCCAAAGGTGCGTGTTTAAATCTCGATGGACATATGAAAGGTGGATTGTCCTTTGCAACCGCTCTGGGCCAGGCAAAGCCACAAAAAGCATGCATTGTTCCTATACACCTCTAAAAATCTCTCTTTCTAATAATATAATTCTATTTTCATCCACCGGTTCCTGCATTGCTTGTCTCGCCACCTTATGCAGGGCAAGACATCAGCTGTAGGCATATGCAGGTACGAACATGAAGCCAACCCTCGGACGCAATTCGATTCGTGTAAATCAATCACTAAAATTTTCCCAATTTCCCATGACTAACTGCCTCTATTCCTGTCTAGTACAAAATCCCCCTGGTTGCTAGGTGAGTAAGAAAAGAAACCAAAACAATGGCAAAAATTGCTGAAACGCATTTGAAAACGGGATCCAAGGTTCAAATGATGCGCTGCAAGGTCGAAGGCATGACTTCGTTGCATCTGTCGCTTTAGGTGAGACTGCCTTCGAGGGAGGCCATCTTCCGCTGCAAACCTGCCCGCCACTTCTCTTCGGCGCTACTGTCTTCTGATCTGACTAGGCTCCAAGGACCGCTCGTGTCTGGCAGGGCAAATCGCTCGTCAACGTCAGCATTACTGAGTGCGGCGTGCTGATCCAAGGTCAGGACTTCGTTGGCCAAAAACTTGGCGATGCCATCCTCCCATTTGGTGTTTCAGGCGTAGAAGTTCATCAACTGCTTGGAATTTTCGATTGCATCACGAGCACCGATGATGTGGTTGAACGACTCTGGGTTCCTAGGGTCGCGGGCCTGCTTTGACTCGTCATAGTGCGCGTGACGCCCGGACTGGCCAGCGTAGGTGTGGAACGTGATGATGGGGCCCAGCTGAGCGTGCTTGCCGTGCTTATATTGGACAAATGCTAGATTCATTGTCTGCTTTGCTTGCAGTTGTGGGAGGGGCGCGGCTTACCCTGGTCATCCCGGCGATCCAGATCTTCGGGCTTGCGAAGACGCCACAAGGTATGCCCGACGGCATAAGAATCCTGGATCAAATGCTAGCAAGACCCAAGGGCTCGTGTAGGAACATCAGCCGGGCGGTAGGCAGTTGTGATTCCGAGGAGCAGATCTCGCAGACTGCTAGTGCCGAGTGGTTCGGAGGAGGCGTGGAAATCTTTGGGGAATCTCTGCTCCAACGGGTCAGTCTGGTTGAACTGGCCAATCGCAAGCTTGCACATGACCTCTGACCAGGCCATTGCCCGACCTTTCATGTTTGGATCCTCTCCATGGCCAGAGGACATGCAATGGATGAACTGAAGGTCGCTCGCCCAACTCGAACTCACTGTTGCTCTCAGCTATGTCTTTGAGCAGGAGACATGACAGATCGTCGCTCCAAACCAATCCGTGCATGAACTCCCATTGCCTTGGATTCAGGTTGTTGTAGGTTGTTCCCTTGGGAAAGTGAAGATCGGAAGCGATGAAAGCAGAGATAGCCATGTCTCCGTGAAGCTGGTCTGTGCCTAATGAAAAAGGCCTTAGTTTCTTGGCTTCCGTGTGAGAAGGGCTAGGTTGGTTGTTCAGCAACTTACCAGTGAAAGGATGTCCAATAGGCTGGTAATTCAGGACATGACAAGACACTAGCTTTAGGTTTTTAGATCTAGCTTTCAATAAATTCTCGTTCCATTTCCCAAATGGATCGCTGAATTCCAACTTGAATGTGACAGGAGTGTCGTGCTTTGGATGGTGTAGTTCGTAGGTGACCTCAACTTGACTGCCGGAAAATCCTGCCGAAGTTTGCTATTTTGCACGCACTTTGAGGCTGTAAATCAGCTGCGACGTACATATAGTGTAGGTGTCAGGGCTCTTTCCGAATTAGATCGCTGTGATGTATTCTATTGAAGGGACGCTTGAGCTGAAAGGTCGCCAACATCTGCTCAACTTGGCTGCCGCCGGTGACATCTCCCCTAGTGTACCAATACTAAGTTGAAGATAGGCAACCCTAACCCTAACCTAGAAAATACAGCAATAACACAGCAAAGGCACCATACCCTATGCCTTGCAACCTAGCAACCAAAGCACCAATTGCCATATCGCCAACCAAGAATACTATTTGGAATTATTCGTGACGGAGGGTTAAAGACAGCCCATGAAGTCCTGGCTGGGTCGGCCATTCGAATGCGTTGCCCGCAGGTTGGCTAATAACCGTTGCCTCTGAGCTATCTTTTGGTTCCCGTTCCCTTCTATGGAGTAGACCGAGTTGCCGTCACAGTTGAAATGGAACCCCAGATGGAGCGACGAGGGTGTTGAGATCAGCAAGCCACCTGAGGGTCTTGGCAGCTGACCTGTGAAACAAAAGCCGGCGATTTCGTAAAGGGATTGCGGATGGCGGAGTCTAGACCTCCCAATGCGGAACGAATGTAACTCTTCGTGTTTTGTCACAATGTTCCTAAGAACGTAAATAAACGCTGGGCTGAAAGCCATGGCGGGTAGGCTGTGACAGTTCCGACTTCCCTTCCGCTCCTGGCGGGTACTCTGTGCACTATTGAACTTTCCAATATCATTGTGGAGATGGCGAGACAGCAAAACAACGTGCCGAGTAACGTCGACCTAACTGACTATTCCAAAGTCCCATTCAGCACAAACCTATTTCTCCGCAGAGCTGAGAATAGAAACACAATGCCGGGCAGTTGGCAACATAAAATGCATTAGGCGGTCATACAGCATATACACAGGTGGACGCGGGCATTCTATTCATTCAAATGAAAGAGTTCTCATGTGCTTGGGGGCGGTGGCAACTACTGAGAACGCAATAGAATGCGGTAGAAGAGGTGGCCATGGCCATGGCGTATGGCGTATCCCAAGCAATCAGCAATTAGCTACTATTCAAGGGGTCCTCAGGGTTGCAAGACGGCTGGGGGTCAAGCACAATGTTGACATGCCTGTGAGCATGAGCTTTATCGGTCTTACTCTCAGCCGAGCTCTCCAAGGTAATGAGATGAAGAGTTCCTAGGACAAAGACGTCGCCAGGTAAGGGTTCGGAAGCAGAAATAGGAGGCATGATAAGAAACGACTAGGAAAGGAGACCATGCCTCTTTACGTACCACATCGAGGTCATTTATGTTTGCGCCTAGCAGCTTTATGCCTAGGACATTCATTGTTAAGGGGAAAAAGCTATTCTCGACAAGTTTGGGAACGACTCCCCTATGCTACTATTGCTCTAAAGCGAAGATCCTCATTGCATCGTTAAAGCCTCCAAGATTTTATTTTTCTGTTGCTGAGGTTAGTTATCATTTTCATTGTAAATAGATGCACAAGTACTTACCGTCCAGCTCTTTGTTCCCTTGGGAATAACAAGGTAGTAACCCCAAACAGTGATAGTTCGACCTTCGCCGTTGGTTGGTGTGTAGTCAAAGCGCGTGACATGATGATCTCCCAGCAAGCGCTGTAGTTCCTTCTCTGTTGCGTTTGTGGATGTTTGATCGAGCGTAATCCCAATCGACACACCATAGAAAGATTCTCGATCAGCCAAGACAAATGGCTCAAGATATGGCTGCCCTTGAATCAGCTTCCACATGTCGGCCTCCATGCGCCTGACGAGATTCATTGGATCCTTGTCCTGCCCAGAGGACGCGACTTTCAGTTCGATGGCCTCCATATACTGTTTTTTATCCACTGTGTAGTTAAGAAGGATGTCTACCTTGTCACCCTTCTTGTCGCCTCCCCATATATGCTGCTCACGCTGAACATCTTCGGCGTTTCGCGCCTTGATGAAATTTTCAAGGCGGCTCTGAAGATAGGGCTCCCAGCCACCATCCTGCACATATACATTTCTGGTATCATCAAAGTTCTTCTTGATGTAGTCATCAAGGAGCTCAAAAATGCGGCTATAGGCCCATTAGGTGCTGCATCTCATAGTTAAAGACTAGTGTCAGCTAGGATTGTCCACTTACGGCCGGCGGGCTTCCATTACTCAAGTAGAATCAAAAGTCCTTGGTTCGTATCGGTTCGATTTTTTAGGGATTAGAATGGTGTTGTTTCTCAAGGCGGATTATCAAGATATAAGTATTGTGAATGATCTTTATCTCGACTACGTATACGGAATTTTTTCGAGATCTCAGCTGCGTATTGTCCCCAGCCAGCCGCAATCCCCAACCTGCTGCGATCCTCAGCCAGCCACAATTCTCAGCCAGCCGCAGTCCTTAACTACCTAGTTCCTGGGAAGCTTCGCTACTGCGGCATACGGCAGATCCATATGGTGCTAGAAGTATCGTACATTCCGAGCGAAAAAAAAAAAGAAGAAAAAAAGTGCCCAGCCTTAACTTACACCCACACATATCAGCATTAGATTTTTGCACTTCTCAATCGGCCTTGGCCGGTTGAAGGGATTCCGTGGCGCCACTGAACGGCATGTCTCGCCTGGAGGGGGCGAGTACGTAGGCTATGTAATACAGCATACTTCGAGACTACTTCAACCTTTGGTATGCAGGTTTTATTGGAGGCCGCACAGTTCTAACTCGTAGCAGACTGAGCGGCAGCCACTATAGAAGCCATGCCTCAATAGTTCCAAGCAATGAGTTAAAATGAGGCCACAAGCACATTATCCTTTTTGGAAAGAGAGCTCAGCTTGCCACTTCGCACTAAGCTATACCAATATAGACAGATTTGCGGGATGACCGTCGACTTGGGTACCAAATACGATGACCATGCGGCCCGCTGCTATTGGCCCAGAGCGGCAACCGGAGTCAGGGTATTCAACATGTCAAATGCAGTTGATGAATAAAGGGGGTTTCTGGTTCCTGAAAGCACTGCCACGACACACTGAACTACAAGCAATCGCGACTATTGAAAACTTGACATTGCATGCGAGCCGTGGTAAGGCTTACAGTATAGTTTGAAGCAATTCTTCAGCCAGCCACCCTTTGTCCTCCCAACCCATGGCAATCAACCACGACGGGAGTTCCGATACCCATGTCGCCTGCTAAGGGTCTCAGTTAACGTACGTCGCCGTATATCTTTGAGTATGAAGCCTCGAATCACCCCAAGAAAAAAACTATTCTTTGTCCGCTCAGTACTAGCAATCCTGATATACTTCAAAGAATTCTCATATCTGCCACAAGCCTCCATTTGCCAAACTTCTATTAGATTTCATACCAATGGACTTCTCCAAGAGCTGCTCTTACATCAATGTCGATGACAACTTGTTGTCCTTCCGCCCTATTGCCAACGACGGTTCCACCAAGTCCTCGCAGACAATCAATCTTGACGAGCTCCTTGGTGTGAACGAAAATGGCCAGTTCGCCTGGGGACAGAAATACTTTTCCAGGCGAGCCAAGTCTCAGTCCATCAAGCTGGAAGAAGACGGCCGTATTTTGACAGCCAAACTACGCTTCGCCGTCCCGCGCCATAAAGATTTATATGGCGAGGCCCGCTTCAATCTCGATGATCATTTGAAGAACGAAAATGGAACAGTGGTTGCCACTGGCCTTCCTGTCGGTATTGCAGTGAATAATGATGCAGTAGCCTCAGCAACCAAACAGCTGTCAGACCTGCTGGGGAAAGGGAAGCACTCCACAGAGGTCAAGGCTGCGAAGAAAAACGAAGCGACAATTTGGTACATTCGTGCCGGAGCTGAGTCGGGACAGGAGGATATCGTCTTCGCAACTTGGTCGACTGAAGCTACGGCCGCTTTCATCAAGGTTCTTCACGATTCTGGACGGAACATCGAATATGTGGACATCGAGGCCTTGAATGCCAAGGCGTCTTTCGAGATCGGATACACCAACTGTCTTCCAGTACCTATACCGTCATATCTTGGGGCGGAGGCAAGCTTGAACTTGTTCGTGGCGAAGGCTTCTGTTTTCGATGTCCAATTTGGCCTGACTGTTGGCGCGAAGATTGGCGTGAAGGATTTATCTCTTGAAACCCAGTTAATGGGTGTCGGATTTGTGATTGGAAGGCGCGTTGGTATTTCATTCGGAGTGGCAAGTATCGCAGTGGACTTGAAGAGGTTCTTTTAAAGGATGATTTCAGTGCGCTGTTCTACCTTAGGATATTACCCCAGAACCAACCGACCGACCTACAGTTTTCTACGTCTTCACTCTATCCATGATTCATTCATTCATTTTATTAGCCGACTGCCATTGCCCTCAGCCTGTTTCGCCATGTGTGAGAAGCGGGATATGCCTCAGAAATGACGGTTTCTTCCCTGAACCCCCTTAGTTTCACTCTCATCCCATTCTCCCAATTAATGTGATCGCTTTCATCCGTCTGTGTTCCAACCTCTCCCGTCTCCCCCACCGCTTCTTTTTTGGCCTCAATATCAGAAAAGTCTGCAGGCTGAATGTCCCGCTCCGGGGGTTCAGCTTGACATGAAAACTGTCACAGAATAGTTTGGCCTCGCTAGCAGGCTCCGAGATAGCTCTTGGTTATTCTCCACACATCTTTCAGAGTACTGTCTCTATCCCATTCTGAAAGAAGACATGTAATCTCTTAAATGGTACTATGAGACTTGTGCATAACCTTTAAAGAAGACATGGGAACAAAGTTAGAAGGATTCACGCATATCTAATTCAACCTAAACAACATGCCAAGCTTCAGGGCCTTAGATCATAAGTCGTCAAAACGCCAGCGTGATCGGAGAACCACTCATTGCTTCTCTCATCTGGGATTGGCTTCGGCTCTCCGACGACCACCGTCCGTGACCCCAAAACCTTTAGTGTCCTGCCCTTGTGGTAGATAAAATCAATTCTATCCTGAGGCTCGGGTTGATCTTCATCATCATTCCAGGGGTAGATCGGGGACCAGGTATTACCCTGAATGGCAACTGGATCGGGGTTGGCGATTCGGAAGGAATCGATGAGGCCCTTTTCCTTGGGTAAGATTGAGGTCGGCCAGGGCATACCCGAGACGCCACAGTTCTTCTCTTTTAGGCCATCAACCCAGTCAAGATGCGAGGGCGCGTTGAAGTCGCCAACGAGAAAGATGGGCACCCGGTCAGCTTGAGCAAGTTGCTTTTCCATGCCGGCCAGAGTAGCCTTCATTTGAGGCGTTCGACCCGACTGAGCCTCCCGTTGAATCACTTGATCGATTTTCATATTGTAGAAGCAGAAGTCGTAGGGCCCATACGGGGCATGGCCTAGGTGAGCAACGAAGAAGTTGACCTGCTGTTTCTCCCCGTCGAGAGCGATCTTGGCACCACCAGATCGACTAGGACCACTGATGACACCGTATTCTTCGGCAATCGGATACTTGCTGAGAATGCCAATGTCACCACCGCTGGACCAGTAATACCAGCCTAGGGCTCCGGCCAGACGTGGAACGTGACGGCCATCTTGGTCTTCCTGAATACCGACGATATCGGCTCCTGATGATGCGAGAAAACGAACTTGCTTGTCGTGATAGCTGGTAACTCCGGTGCCGCCGTTCCACATGTTCAAGCTAAGAACCTTGAGCTGCTTCACCAGGGAGGTGCCTGCAGAGCGAACAGGCACTGTAAAAACCGCAGACGCCGAAGATTCGGTGCCCGTTGCGCGAACCGTGACTGTGGCTTGGCGAGCAGCAGAAGTCGGCGTGCCAGTGAGAATACCGTCTTTGCTAACCCGGAGCCAGCTTGCGCCGGATCCCTGCTTTGAAAAGGTCACCGAGCCATCGCCCTTGATGAGGCCGGAAATCCGTTGAGAGTACTTGTCGCCGACGCGAGCGTTGGGAAGAACGATATCAGACACGATGAAGTCAACATCACCACCAACCTGGCGAGGTAGGAGGACCTCGACCGGATCAGCTAGCCAAGTGTAGCCGTCGCGGGCAAGGAAAAACGCCGTATAGTTGCCGGGTTCGAGGTCGGAGGCGGGTAGATGCACTGTGTCTTGGTCCTCGGGCGTGTATTTCCAGACAAGCGAGCTGGACGATCCCTGCTCCTGATCCACGGGGCCACCACCAGAGCTACGCCAAAGGCCGACCCAGTTTGTCTTGTCGGGCTCTTGGGTCGAGTACTCGAAAGTGAAAAGAGGTTCCCCTTGCACAAGGGACAGAGAGCCGGAGCTTCGCGAGGCCTGGGCCTTCACAGAGGTGCAGATGGCCAGCCAAACCGCGGGCGCCAGAAGGGTTTCGAATCTCATTGTTTTGTGTTGGTGGCACTCTTTGCCGCAGTAAGCTCTACCTACTACTCTGTGGTGGAAAAGCGTTTTAGGCCAGTGGTCTTTTGAACCAATATTTTATATTCAGCTGAATGTAGTATCGGCAGTGGTAGGAGGATTCGCGTTTGATCCTTCAGGATTTCAGCATTGCCAGAAATGTCGACACATTATGCACGTTCACGGCAAATAGTTATCCTTTCCTAGACAACGGTCATATTGTAAGGATCGGCGTGGTCCCACATCCGCAGATCCGATTGTCTGCGCCGCTCCAGCCACGGGGAGAGCTGACTGGAAGCGACACGGGAAGCGATGGAGTAAACAGACTAATAGTTACCTCCTGTTATAGTGGTGCAGTTCCACAAATAGCACTGCGCCTTGCCGGCACGGGCCGCCATCACTGGTCAGATCAGCCGTTTAGCGAGCTAAATAAGATACCTACCAATGGATGTAACTAGCCAGCGGGTTTCAGTGGCCCGCAAAGGTGTCTTCTCACTATCAAGGTTATTGTCACTTGATCACACCTAACTTCAGGAGCATCAAGGCAACTGGAAACGTCGCTTAGCCTCTGCAGCGTTTCGTGGCTTGTATGCCGCAAGCGTGGCTGGCCGTTTCCCGCCACTTCCGCCTTGACGAGACCTGCGTCTCGATCCTGCTGGGATATGGCTCCTCCGGTGACGCCGCCAACAATGGCTCATTACGGATGATTTTAACCCGGCCCTCACAATGCGGACCCCCCGCAAATTCAACTGGCATCTCCAAGGCCCCATCACCTAGCGCGAATTGCCGTTGGACCAGTCAGTTTAGTAGGAGACTCAAGCCATGCAGAAGAGTCGGCCCATGAGATCACGAGAGGGATCGGCTTTGCATGGCCTCTCAAAGACTAGACTCTCCATATCTCAGACATGAGACAATTTCCACTTCTATCGCCTTAATTGCCTCACTCGGTGGGGACAACGAAACTGGCAAGGCCTACGAGGTATACATTTCGTTTTTTCGAATTCTTCATTGTGATAATATTACGTGAAGGGTTTAACTTGTCAGCAATCTGAGGTGAGTGTCTCGGGTAGTGATGCTACACTGGATTGCGATATCTTCGTCTCAATGCTTTCCAACTCACTGTCCTGGGGTAGATCATCTCGTTCTTCGCTGGTGAGGGAACCGAAGCTGAAGGTGGCGTCCTTGGCGTCTTGAATAGAACGCCGGGAATCCTCTTGATTTAGATAGCTAGCCCGAAGGATGTAACCAACGTCTATAGGCACTCTTCAGCCCCAAGTGGGGATTCGTTGGCTTTGAACCCGACTAGATTGGCTCTAAGTGGCGCATTGCCAATGAGGGCTGGCGCTTGACGCCGAAGACTCAGCTCCGAGACATATTCTTGTGTAAGTGTGGAGAGGGGATGTACTGCAAAGCCTCGGGCTTAGAGCGACGACAAGCTACTGAAGTGAGGCATCATAGTCGTGGCAATGGGGGCTGACTCTGGTTGGACTGACACTTTTGATCATGCAGATTGTCTGCGACGTCGACTTGGTCACTGATCCTTCACTGGAAAGGCCCCTCACGGCCAACAGACAACATGATATGTTCACTACCTCTAGGCAGTGACGGGGGTGGATGAGGAACTATAAAGAGCATCCTCACTCTGTTCACTCAGGTCTTTTCCATCCCAACTCACCTCACCTCACCTCACCACAACTCCTTCACCTTATCTCCAGTATCGCTACCAAACAACCTTTACAATGAAGCTTTCTACCGCAGTCATCAGCATTATTGCCTACCAGGCAGCTACTATTCTCTCAATGCCCTCCGAAAACTCAGCCGACTCTGAGTGCGGCGCTCTCGGCGTCATGGACTGGGATCTAGAAAACCTCCCAGCCGATGTCAACCCATCCGAACTTCGCAAATGCAAAGAACACCCAGCGGCGGCGCCTGGGCAACTCGAGGCCCGGAGAGGTTTCAGGCCTCCCCATCCCAAGCCTGGTGGCGGCGGCAGCAGTGGCTGTGTGAAAAAGGGTGATTGGGGTTGTCATAAGGGCTATTGCTGGGACGCATGTGGAAAGAACGATAACCAGTGGTGTTGGCTGGCGTATACTGATGGTAAGGGAGATTGGATCGGCTGTAAGACCCGTAATGACTGTACTGGGAAGCATATGTCGAGGGCGAAGTGTGGTGTCGGGAGCTGCAAGGCTTGTGGTTGCGGCTGCTAAGTTGATGGGGATGACTTGAGCTGAGGGACCAGTAAGGGTTCCGCCCCTACCACCAAAGGCTTACTTACATACTTGGACATACGTATACTCTAGTCAATGAAGTTCAGGGCGACTTGAGTGTTCAGGATGATAGGATATACAAGGACCATTGATTTGGATGGGTTATTTCGTGACCTCGTGACTTGTTTGTCCCAATGAGATGTTGACCGTTTTCGGCCTCGACTCATGCTAGTCTAGCAGGAATCCCTCTTCAATAAATCTCTACCACTTAATCATGATTGATAGGTAGCTTAGCCAAGCAAATGTTGGTGATCAGGTGCTCACTCTGGCTGGTCGACCAATGCGGCCAACCGCTATCCAGGCCAGGTTCTAGTTACCCTAAATAATTCTCAATCCAACTACAACGTCCCTCCCACACCCGTCTAACATGTGCCCCTTTTTGCCAGTAGCTGATCAAAGGATGCCGTTTTCAGCCTTCAAGTTCCCTGGTGGATGTCGAGTTCCCCCCCCCCTTGCTGTTCAAAGTGGCTATTGGATATTAATATTCGCTTCTCATTTCCTCTTATCATTGTGCTCCTACCAACCTATCACTAGGGTTTATGATTCTGAAGCCTAATACCGCTGAGCTAGGCGCTCCTTCTGTATTAGAAACTCGTCAATCGTGCGCCAATCCGTGACCTGATTCATGGGTCGGGTTGCTAGAGGAGGTGGAGATGAAGTGAATGGCGTTTGGTTTGAATCTGCTCACGAGGCCCAATAACGATTGCCAGCGAGCATAGGAGACAGATACAGCGGTAATAGAGGGGTGAATCAATTTCTACCTTCTAGCAGAACTCATGTTGACGTCATGTATAGAGAAGTACAGCGGGCAGGTTGGCGGAACAACAACAATAAATGCTCCGAATTTCCTGCCACTCACGGGAATGTGTACGCATCCCCTTAATTATCTTACCTCACTCCAGTACAACATTGACTCACTGGCAAAGGACAGGGTGGGTGGCTGTACCGGACTTGATAGTCCAGTCCCACCTATTGCTGTCAAGAAATAGGGCGCATACTAGTCTGCGCCTTTAACTCGGCGAATCCAGAAACAACACCAGAAGCTTCCAGTTAGTTCAAGCGGATTGCTTTCAGAGTTTTAAAGACTCGCCTCACAGACCAAGAGTTACATGACAGGTCCCTAGAAAAGGCGCATTCGACCTGCAACATTGTCCATTCCCCCGATCAGAAGCCCTTGAGCCTCCGATAACCGTTGAGATATTGACAACATCTGCCTAAACAACCAACTCAATCATCCCACTTTGCCCAACTCTTGCGGGAAATATCTGCTTTCTAACCCTTTCAATGGCAATCCCAGCGTCCTCGTCACCTCCCACCTCTCGAAAGCTCGTCACCATCCGTGGGGCACGGGTCGCGGATATTCCACGTATTGCAAAACTTGGCGCCGACGTCTTTTCTACGACCTTTGGTCACTCGGTAGAGCCTCACGAGCTCCAAGCATTCCTTGACGACTCGTACACAGTGGCGGCAATTACCAAAGACCTACACGACGATGAAAAGGACATTATCGTGGCGACCGATCCAGATGATCAAATCCTAGGTTTCGCATACCTTACGCGCGGGAGCAGCGAGCCCTGCATTGCCGAACTCGAGAATACAGTTGAGCTACAGCGGGTCTATGTCGATGCATCAGCACATGGGAAAGGCGTCGGCTTTGCCTTGGGGAAGAGAATAGAACAGATGGCAAAAGAAAAAGGCTTTCACAACCTATGGCTCGGGGTCTGGGAAGAGAACGAAGTGGCCATCAAGGCCTACGGAAAATGGGGTTACCATCAGGTTGGCAAACACGACTTTGTGATTGGAAGTGTTGTACAGACCGACTACATCATGCTGAAAGAGCTGTAAGAGGGAGAACGAGGGTCCCTGGGTTACTCGAGCCCAGAGACTGGTCACAGCCCTTTCTCTATTTCCGGTTGTTGGGATACTTGGTTTCCCCAGCGGGCAGACCGTAGCTGGCAGTTGTGCGGGCGTTTTGTTATAGATAGACTTGACATTTTCGGTCCCGAGGCCATATAGCCTAGAAACTCTGTCGAGATTTCAATTTTGCATGGGCTCGACCCCTAGAACTGCCTTCTTCTTTGCCCAGCGGCCAACTCATTGCCATTGTCTCCCTAAGATAAGGGGAAACTCCAGCGGAGGTGTATGTCCCGAGATCTAGCCACTATGTAGAGCCTGAATGATCCCGGAGACGTACGGGCCGGCAGGTATCATGCCAGATGACCAATTCCACGCTATCTATTCGCTCACCTGACTCGTGTGTGTGTTGGGAACGTCAGATTGTTCCGGGCCGGTCTACGGGGTGGCAGACACAGTCCCAGGTACTCCGCCTCCGGGGCCGACGTGAGCGAGCTACTGGTTGTACTTAAAGGGCGCCCTGTGCAAACTACTGTTAAAAGCACCTTACTTTCTCGCTAGTCGTGTTTGCCTACACGCCGACCTAACTTGCAACCAACATATTTCCCAACACCTGCTTGGCCATCTTTCCATCCAAACTATTGGCTCTTTTTTTCTTTCTTCGTTTTATTTACCATGTACATTCGCGCTGTTCACGCTGAAGCAGATCTCCGCGTTCTTCGGCGGCTGATTCATGAGAACCCGCTTGGCATGTTGACCACTGGCATCAGGTCACCAAACTATCCGTTTCTCCAGACCAGTCACATCCCATTTATTCTCAATGTTCAGGATGAATCTAGCGAAACAGAGCTGGGGGTCCTAAGGGGACATCTCGCGCGACAAAACCCTCAGAGCAAAGCCATGGTCGAGACATTAACCAATGCTCCCCAACCAAAACACGTACTCGAAGATGAGGTCCTCGTCGTCTTCACAAATCCATCCCACCACTACGTCACGCCAAAGTTCTATACCGAGACTAAGCCGGACACTGGCAAAGTGGTTCCGACTTGGAACTACGCCGCTGCCCAAGTATACGGTAAAGCCAGAGTCTTCTTCGAAAACAACGATGAGACGTCCACCTTCCTTGGGGACCAGATCGCTGATTTAAGTCTCCACAATGAGACGAAGATCATGGGCCATACCGGTGGAGATCGAGAAACTGATTGGAAGGTCACGGATGCCCCTGACAGATATATCCAGCTGCTAAAGAGGAATATCGTCGGTATCGAGATTCAGGTGGACAGACTGGAGGGCAAGTTCAAGATGAGTCAGGAAATGAGCAAGGGGGATAGAGAGGGCGTCATTGAAGGATTTGGAAATATGGAAAAGGAAGCTGCTCAGGAGGTCTCTCGCATGGTCAAGGAGCGCGGCGAGATTAAGGACGGAAAATAGTGGGAAGCGCAGCAGCAATTGCTTCTTTATTTATGGGCGATTGCTGTTCCCAGGTCCGACGATTCCTCACGCTGCATGAGTAATCCTAAGAAAGTACGATAACTGGGCGTGTGGAAAAGAAGAGTTTGTTGTAGGTTCTAGATAGATCTAGACTGATATTATCTTCATACCCACGACCCAGATGTCAAGCAGAGTTCTTCAAATCCTCAGCCCCTACATCTGACATGTCTCGAACGCCATGCTCGGCTCCGAAACAAAGCTGGGCAGATATCACTGTCTGGGATTAGGTACCCAGATACCTGCCACCTGCAGATCTTGCAGATGGGGGCACATCACTTGAAGGTTGCACCCCTCTTGGTGCCTGGAGAAAGGAGGACTAAGGGCCCGGTCCAGGACCGATAGGGCGTCGGTGACATTATTCGGGCCCGATGGCGACAAAGACTTGCATGCCTGGGCATTAAAGGTTTTTCGAACCCACGAATTGTTTTTAATTTCGCTCATTGCTCTGCTGAGTTGTAACATAGGCAACCCAGAGCTCTGACATTAGAGTCACGGAAGAACGACAAGAGCTCGAACGACAGAAGTTCGATCAACGGACTATAATAGCATTGAATCAAGAGATTTCGGTAGAGAACGGCGCCGAAGAAACAATATGGCCCTTGAGGTACTTCACGCATCCGATGGAGCGACCTCTCCTTCAGTCAGATCGATCAAGGACGAGGAAGACGAGTATCCCGAAGGAGGTTTGCATGCCTGGCTCGTCGTCGTCGGCGCTTGGTGTGGTCTGTAAGTTTCCCAGACTTGGATTCCACCAAACAGCACAAGCAAGCTAACCAGATCAATCCAGGTTTGCTGCCCTGGGAGTTACCAACACGATCGCAGCGTTCCAAGCCTATGTCGCCACGCATCAGCTCGCGGGGTACAGCGAAGACAAGATCGGTTGGGTCTTCTCAATTTATACCTTTCTTGCCTTCTTTTGCGGGGTTTATATCGGTCCTGTATTTGATAAATTTGGTCCAAGATGGCTGGTCTTTGTAGGGAGTGTCTGCATCGTGGGCGCCTTGATGTTATTGAGCATTTGCCGAGGTAATGAAGAACCCGATCCATTGTTTATTATCGCAGTTGTTAATCTGGAAATTCTTTTTAGCGTACTGGCATTTCATTCTGGTCTTCGGCATCCTCAATGGAACCGGCTGTTCCCTCCTCTTCACGCCATGTCTCGCCGCCGTCGGCCACTTCTTCCATGTACGTCGCGGCTTTGCCACCGGAATTTCGAGCGCTGGCGGTTCTATCGGGGGCATCATCTTCCCTCTTGTGCTGCAAAAGCTCTTTTCGAATCCTGCCATCGGCTGGGCGTGGGGAGTTCGAATCCTTGGTTTCCTATGTCTCACCCTACTTGTTGTGGCCAATCTATTGGTACGGAAGCGATTGCCTCCCAAAGACAACGCCAGCATTCATCCGGACATCGACATCTTCACGGAGAAGCCATTCCTTTTCACGACTATTGCGGTGTTTTTGATGGAGTTCGCCCTTTTCATCCCTCTAGCCTATATCAGCTCCTACGCCCTCTCTGAAGGGTTCAGCGAGGCGTTCAGTTTCCAAATTCTGACCATCATGAACGCCGGTTCATTTTTCGGCCGGGCCTTGCCCGGGTGGTGGGCTGATATCATCGGGCCCTTCAATACCAACATGATATCTGTCGCCGTGTCGATCGCTGCCTGTCTGGGTGTCTGGTTGCCCTTTGGCCATACAGCTCCTGGGTTGGTCGTGTTTGCCGTTCTTATTGGATTTACCAGCGGGACCAATATCAGCATCACGCCTGTCTGTATCGGGAGGCTTTGTCATACACAGAGCTATGGCCGTTACTATGCTACTTGTTTTACGGTTGTTAGCGTGTCCTGTCTCGTGGGTATCCCTCTTGGTGGCGTTCTCGTTAGGGCTTGTGGAGGTAAATTTTGGGGGTTGATTGTTTTTACCAGTACTTTGTATGCACTCAGCCTGATTGTCTTTCTCATTGCCAAGATCGCTAGGGTTGGGTGGAATCTTGCGGCTGTCTTTTGAGCTAATTTGATGTCATCCATCAGTGTGAACTAGCCGCTCCTTGGGGAATTCAGTTGAATATAACAACTTATCTTCTTTGCTCTAAGTTGTTTGATGAAGCTCTATGATCGCCAAATTGGCTTCACTATTGCAGTAGGAGGCCCTTTGATTAATACACTTCCATAGCATCCCGTCCTTCTACTCGTAAAGCCCTAATATGTATATGTTCTTCAAATCTCAAGAATAGGGCCATCGAGTATTCGGTTAGTTTGTGGTTTTCCATGTTCCGTGACACTCGAAAGCGATGCCAGACTTGTAGTCTAGAATTTTATTCTCGCTGACCACCCTATCGCCCCAGGTCGAGTAGAGCAAAGTAGACTGAGGTCATCGAAAAGCTGTACAGTCAGCTGTTGCTATAGCAATCGCATGAAGTGGAGTAAAACTTCCCAGAAACTTTTCTCGAAGCACCTAGAGCTGCGAAGAAATTGAAGAAATTCCTCCCCTTTCTATAAACCAGCCGTTGAAGGACTTCCTAGTCACCTCCCGAGTGGTAGCCACTCCTATCAACAAGAATGAAAACGCACGGGACGTGATTGGTAGCCTTACAATCTTCTAGTTCTTAACTATCTTTCAGTGTATCCTCAGACACATAGGAGTAAAATAGCAGGCCAAGACCATATTGTGTCATCTTTACTTTCGACAGTCGCTGCCAAGGCGACTTGAAAGCTGGGCGACTGGAAACGTACGAGTTGAGGCGCCTTTCATGAGGAATTTCTTTCATTAAATGGAAATCTTGGCACGCGTAGAACCATGCTTGCTTTCTGGGTCATTTGGTGAACTTCGAGAGGTTCATCTCTCGCCAGACGTCTAGAGCAGTGTCAGTGGGTAAATGCTTCGTTGACTCACTCAATATCTGGTCGATAACCCGTCTGTGAGGAGATATGTAATTCGAATATCCAGGTAGTTTTTCCTTCTCTTTAAGTTATCGCCGTATATCCTGTGGAAGTATGTTGACATCGCCAGGACAATAAAACTGCCCGGCGTTCGTATTAATATTGGTTCCGCGACAAGCGGACTCAAGCGACAGTATCGTGATATGCCCGTGATACTGAAAAGGGACCTAGTCGTCGGATTGTGTCTCCCTTCAAGGGTCTATGATGGTGTGACTGTTGCAGTATCTACTTACCAGCATTGCCAGCCACCGTTTGGGGGATCCAAAGCTTGGCCTCGAGTCGAGAACGAATGAGATCATCACCAAAGGTAATGGATTCACGCCAAAAGCATGACCGTTGCAGATCTTGCCACAACGAGTGCCAATAAAGGTAATAGACGAGACCCGGGCGAGTTTCGTGGTTTTTTTTCGCATCTCGTTATATGAACGAGCCATGCAGCGCCCCAGGTTCAACTAGTGGTACCACCGACACACCTGGAAGGGGGCGTAGTGTGAACGCCAAAGCGCTCGGTTGTCTGACCATGATGCCATTTTCACGGCGATGATCAGATAAGATCATTATTCCCAACGCCCCCACCCAGCTGAGAGAGGCCTTTTTTAATGTCTTATTTCCTACTCGTACGCCATCCTCGACCCCAAGTCCTGCCGTGGCTGGTCAACCTGTCACCCTTTCGGCTGTACGGCGATCTGGATTTCAGCTGGCGGCCCAAAACAACGCGACAAACGGGTGCCCTGGTCCCACTGCCGTCGGGTTGCACGGCAAAGAACCCCATTGTATTCTGCAGTTCTTCTAGCCTGGTCACATCATGCACCGATCACCCCCATGTGTCGTGGGAGGGAGGCGTCATGTTCGTGGAGGGGTGCCAACCGTGCCATACGACTTCCCTCTCTGGGAAACATGTGAGCACCACCCGGTTGGTATATCTACGCCTTTGTCGGTCGCTTGCCCTTTTCTCTGTTCTTCACTGAGCTGTTCACGTTCTCGCGGTTCATCACTCTCCCAGACGATACAGAAAGCCCTTTGATCTCGGCCGTACAACCCTCACACACACACACACACACACTTATCACCTCGACTTCGAGTACCCACAAACGCACACCATGGCTCCCGCATTTACTAGCATCCTTACCCTGGGTTTCTTGGCGTCCCTGGCGCTTCCCGCGGCTGCGCAGACGTTCAGTGACGGAATGGGCCCCGCTGCCTTCATGTGGCCCAGCGATAGAGAGTGGAAGGAGGGCGAGGACCGAAAGGCCCCTTGTGGCTCCGCTGCCGAAGTTGACAGCCGGACCAAGTTCCCGCTCTGTACGTCAGACGGAGCTATCCATCCATATTTTCTTGCCCAAGGCTAATGCGTTCTCAATCAGCTGGTGGAAAACTCTCCATCGTAGCCCAGCACGTCTTCTACGATACCAAGATCAGCATCTCTTTGGACGAGGGTAAGACCCAGTCCCCTACAACCCACCCTTCCTCCTCCACCATTCCATGTCCCTTTGGCTAACCAAGGATAACATAGACCCCAAGTCAGACGACGACTTCGAGACTCTCGTTGATGACAAGAGCATCGCTAAGCTTGATCCCGGACACACCTGCCTCACCCTCGGTAAGGCTCCCAGCGGTGCCAAGATTGGCAGCAATGCCACCATCCAGTTCAAGTACCAGGCCACCTGGGACTCCACCAAGAAGGAGACTTACTACGTTTGTGCCGATATCACGTTCGCTGACGATGACGATGTCTCTACCCGCGCTTCTTGCTTCAACGTCACCGTGCCAGGCCGAGACACTGTTCCCGCCGAGGCCGCCACGACGGATAAGGAGAGCAGCTCCGACTGTGCTTCCCCCGCCAAGTCCACTGCTTCGGATGATGCGGAGAACCTTGGAGGAAGAAGTCGCCTTCCCGATGCTGCTGTTGCCGGCCTCGTCGTCGTTGCTGCTGCTCTCTTTGCCCTGTAAGCCGTGATATGAGGGCAATGAAGAGGAGGGTTGTAAAACGATGGGAGGGAGCTCCATCGCAATTATAATAGACTGTACCTTATAATCTAGACTTTACATTCAGCAATTAGCGGCCTTATATTACTTGATCTTTTCATCTTTGTCATCAATTATCAAGCAAATGTTGAATGCGAAATGCCATCGGCAGCCTTGGCTTACGCACATGGTACGTGTGACTTGTGAGAGAGCTGTGGCAATACACTATGCTTTTTTTCTAGGCATAGCATTCTTCCCTCCATTTTTGTAAGTCGGAAGCTTCACCTTGACGGAGATATACAACAGCAAACTAGCAGTAGGCCGTCACCAAGTGAGTAATTATTGCACACACATCGTGGATGGATAGTGGATATGGATAAGGCAACAAATACTGCGCCCGTTCACGCCAATAGAAAGAATCAAAAAATCAAAACAAGTAAACGTCTCGAGGCATGGCAAGATGAGTCTGGATTTGTTATACAGCTAACAGCAAGATTAATCAAGTCCAGTCCCATATCTCGTCACCACACTAGTTCGGTTTCGGCGAGTACCAAGTCTGAAGATCAATAGCCCAGTCGACAGTTCCAGCAAAGTTGAGGCCCTTGATCCATTCCTTGCGCCTCTTCTTGGTCGTGTCGCTCATGTACGCAACCCAGTTTACATTGCCTTCGCCCTTGGTGGACCATGTGATGATATCCGTGTCGGAAGCCTTGTCAAACCATCGATTCGCGGTGACGCCCTTCTTGCCATTTTTTGCGTCGGTAACGATCTTACTGATTTCGGCATTGGCAAGGTAACCCGCAGATCCAGTACAAACTCCGGGCTCGGCAAGTGAGGTGCTAAAGCTGCCGGTGAACTGGCATGTTGGCCCAGTACACTTGCGATCCTTCATTCTGAAGCTGCGGCCGTAGCTCGAGACACCCACGACGATCTTGGAGGCAGGAACGCCGGCCTTGGTGAGCATCGCAAGAGCAGTGTAGGTCTCAGTCTTATTAACGTGCGAGCGGAGGCAGTTGCCGTTAGGACAGCCAGGGCTGGCATACTTATTGCCATAGTCTAGCGATAGGAGTTAGCAGTCATACAACTTGTAGGCCGGACGTGGAACGTGGAACATACCCCATTGCCCGTGGAGGTCGTAGGTCATGTAGACAAGGTAGTCAACCGAGGGAGCCATCTTGTCGACTGGGAACGGCTTCAGGTACCAGTAAGCCGCAGGTAGTGCCACAGACATGGTCTTGCCACTGGTACCAAGCTTCTTCTTCATCAACTTCAAGAACTCAACATAGTTCTGCCCATCAGTGTTAGAGCCTCCTGTGCCAGCAGAGTGCGTGGAGCCGGGATACTCCCAGTCAAAATCGACGCCATCCAGCTTATGCTTGTTCAAAAAGGCAAGGACATTAGATGCGAACTTCTCTCTGTTGGCAGGCTTCATCGCATCCCGATATCGTTGGAAGGTGGCAGCGTCGGTCGACTCAGCCCAACCACCGAAGGAGATGATCTTCTTCCATGAAGCCTTCATGGCCACAAACTTGGTGAACTGGGTCGATACGTATGGAAGCATGTTGACGGAATAACTAGTGGTCAACCCGGCAAAGGCAAAGTGCATGTGAGTATAGCCTGAGACCTTGGTGAGGTTTGCGGCATCCATATTGAGACACGGCCGCTCCGAGTTATAAGCCTGGAAGTATCCAATATTGAGGAACTTTGCTGGTTTCTTGCTGTTTCCGACAACCTTGGTGCCACAGTTCGACGTGCAACCCGCTGTGCCTTGCTTATAAGTGCCAGGCGCGCCGCCCTTACTTGTCGTATTCGTGCAGAACTCGGCAGTGACGCCGCAGAAACCGAAGCCAGAGCAGCACGCCTTGAGTGGGCACGGATTCAGGTTGACCAAATCCCATCCGTTCTTGGCGCTCTTGGGCTTGCCAGTTTTCGGCTTTTGGGGTCCGCAGACGGCTCCCGAGACAGCCATCGGCATGGGCGTCTTGCCCTTGCTGAGGCAGATTCGCTGTCCGACCTGAAGGCGGGAACAGCCAGCCCAACCCCAGTTGTTCTTATTGAAGGTCTGAATGTCCTTCTCGGTGATGTAAAAGCTCGTGGCCAATGAGTAGCATGAGTCGCCGGCCTTGATACCGTAGATGAAACACGTTCCATCCTTCTGCGGCTTCGGTCTCTTGTCGGGAAGGGTGCCGGAACTGCAGCAAACCCATTGCTTCGGGGCGAGACTAGAGCAGAAGTTCTTCTTGTTGTTGTATTTGTTGAAGTTGGCAGTGGTGATCTTGCATCGCTTGGCGAGGGAGGCGCAACTATCACCGGATTTGACCTCGATAGACTTGCACTCAGCTCTGAGAGCCAGTGAGTTTTCAATACCCAGGATCCTTGAACGTAGCTGGATGCTTCGGGACTGTATTTTGCCGACAGTGAGAATTCCGAGGTCGATGCTTTGCTTAGATCCCTGGCCCTGTGGGGGATCAACGCACTTCCCGTCAGCCCAGGCCTTCACGGCTTGCTGAGCTTGTGGGATGGACTTGACAGTATCGACAGCGAAGATGCCCACGGTTTCGGCCCTCTTGTCGCTGGAATCGCAGACTTGAATCATCTGAGCACCGGTCCGCAACTGGTCAACTAATGTTTTGAGTCAGCATTGACTGACGATTGTACTCGAGAGCGAATGATGTTTTGCGTCTCGATCAACTACTAAATCTCTTTGGGGATGTGGTTGTTAGGGAGACAAGGGGGTTCACGAACTGCATGAAGGTATTAGCTCTAGCCGTACAATCTGAACTAGACGAGTGCGACTGACCTTGACTGGCGGATGATGCTTGACGCACCACGTTTTTGAACCTCGGCACCAACGTACAAGCCAACAACAGAAGTTCCATACTTGGCGAACAGGATCGTAGTTCCACAAGAGGCACCATCTTCAAGATACTGGGCGAGAAGCTCAGCCGCTGCGCCAGCATTGGTGCCCTGCCTGATAACTCCAGCACGGCTAGCAGTGAGAGTGGTCTTGATGACGCCCTTCTCGGCGCCGCAGTTACTAGCAATCGAAACAACGCTCGGTTCGGCTCTCGATTCGATGGGGGTGATGTCATCTCGGCGCTTCAAGGTTGGGGAACCCGAAGACTTCATGCATGTCTGCATCGTCGCGAACTCGCTGGGGGGGTTCTGAACATTAAAATCAAACAACATGGGCTGATCGCAACCGTCGAGCTCTCCACGGCTATGGATCTGCGTCCAGTTGGACGGGTTGGACCCAGAGATGTGGCATGGCTGTGGGCAGCCGTCGGTGAGCGGGGTGGAAATGGAATCTTCGACCTTGATCTCCTGGATTGGAGGCACGGGATTCAAGTCGGTGTCGGCGAGGACAGAGGTTGAAAAGAAAGAAAGGAGTGAAGAGAAAAGAAACAAAAAGAGTGACATAGATTGCATTCTAGACGCCATCGTGGGGCGAGGACTAGAAGCCTAGCTAAAACAGTGCCTAAAGAGTGACAGGTTGTCAAGGGAGTGTGAGGTAGATTACTACAGGAAGGGTAGGAGGAGGCGGCCAGAACCCGTCCATCAGCATGTTTAAATGGCGTCGATGGTTCAGAGACTAGACTCTCCAGCCTCGGAGCCGAGCCAAGCCGGATTCAGTCAGCATAGCAGCCGGCATGTGTTCTTCATCGTGGATTGGTGATCGGAACGAGGCGTTGAACCGCATGTGGCTCCACGGGCTCTCAGCGCTAACCAGACCAAAACCCCTCGTGGAGGTCTCAGATGCCTCTGTAGGCAGTAGGGCTGTGAATCCCTGCAATCTTTAATCTCTGAATCACTCATCCGCCTTGGCGAGAGGTGTCTGAGCCGTTGAGATTTCGCTGTCGTGTCATTTAACGTCGGTCCGACCTTACGCGAGTGCAACCCTTGGACCTGTGGGTGACCCTGAGTGACTCTTTGGGTGACAGCCACGAGATCAAGGACGAGATAACCCATGGTCGGCGATTTCCTCATTGGCTCAGGGGAAATTGCCCCTTGTCTCAGAGGCCCCCTGGGGGATGTCGGCCCAAGGCTAGCGACAGAAACATGGTGTTATTCTTAACACCGCTTTTAGCAGTAACTATTAACATGCCTTTTTTTGCACCTCCAACCCTAAGCGGTTAGTCCAAGGACCATCCCTCATCCGGCATCAATCTGCAGAACAAACCGCCCAACAGCGTTGGAACGGCCCCGAGCATCCGGAGGCGAAGGATTCATGGGAAAATGATGCTTGCGGATGGACATGAAGAATCCAATGCTGAGAAGATGAGGAGCAATACTAACCAAAAAGGCTTCTCCATGCAGTGCCCGCGTTCAAGGTATCTCGAGGATATCATGCCCAGTAGTTTCAGCTTATCCGTGATGAAAAAGACGAAACAAGTGCGAGCACTGGATGAGCAACTTGTTATAGACTTGGGTCATGGAAAATGTCTGGAAAACCCCCCGGAGACTTTCAGGCACCGCGATGTATCATCCGACTCTGTCCAAGGCATCCTTGAGCTAGCTTCCTTTGGCAGTTCGTTAATGCGAACCCCGGCGGAGGCGGAAGAAGCCCGAGTCCGACGGGTCAGCGCAGAAGATGACATCCAACCAACCAACAATCTACGGTTCCACCGGGATTCTAACCGTACCAACGGTTAATACAATGAATGTGTTTTCTAGTGTCGTGAGAAAATGCGGGAGGGTGTCCGCTGCTACCCTAGGGCGGACGAGTTTCCCAGCACGAATTAACGCGACAGAGTCTTGATGCACCCGGATGGACCTGGATGGGGGGACCCCTGGAATTCTGCGATGTTCCCAGGATAGGCTACTTCTTAATCTGACTGCTACGGATTCGTGCAGGCGCTTTGAGATGAGGTGACAAAAATCGAGAGATTCACTAGGTCAAGAAATAATGCTGATATTTCCTAGGCAAAACAAACCTACACTGATCGACGGATGTATTGATGGACCCTATTTGGATATGAATGTAATCTTAGGCTGTTGTTTCTTCGCCGACCCTACCTCCTTGGTTAGAGTCGTATCTATGTTGCAGCGTGGTGGCTGCTCTCAGCTGAGTGACATACCTGCACCCAACATCTCTTGACCCAACGACCCAGTTGGCCCTATTCAAGTCCGCGGCCCTTAGGGTCGAAAAAGGCCTGCTGGGGAACTTTTTGCGGTGTTGAGTTTACATGATGTATAATATAGAACGCGCCATTGGGAATGATTTAACAACGTAGATGATGTGATAGTCTGAAAGCCTTTTATGTCATTTATTTGTGCAAAAATGACCATCTGAACGAGGATCGTACAGATATTGGCATTGGCTTCACTAGCAGTAACGATGGGTTGCCCTGGGTCTATATTGCTACACAACCTCAGATAAAGCTCACTTCCTCCCAGTTCGAATGGCCCTTATCCTCTGGCTCATCTGAGACTCCATGCAAGTAGCAATTCCCAACAAGTTCCATGAGCCCCCCCGCCTCCGTGTCCCTAATCACAAAGGGTATCCTTTCATTTCGGATGTACGAAACGTGGTCTCCAACCTTGGATCCGGGGGGAACTAGACCGATGCGTCCGGATTCCATTAAACAAAACTTGTTGCAGCTCCCACAAGCTCCGAGCCAGTAAAAGAAGTGGTTGAGCTCAGGGCCCACGACTGAACCCCAGGTTTCACGGGTGGTGTTCAAGGTCCGCAGAATGAGCTCATCTAGTTCCTTGAAGTCGGCGTCGGGATACTCCTGAAAGATCCGGTGCAATATCCTCGAAACATAGACAGCCATGTTGTACCTTTTCAGGCCCAGTTCTTTGGCCGCGCCCTCATGCACTAGAAAAGGTGAACTGCAGCACAATGTGTAAAAGACGTGCGTGGCTAGATCTTCGGGATAGAATGCTTGGGTACTGGGGTTAGACATGGCCATTGCCTGCGCTTCGTCATGCCATGATAGAAATTTCTCATACCAATGAGACACATGCAGGGGAACGGAGAGATGGGGATTTCCCGGCACGCCGATGCCATACGCGGTTCCATGCCTGGCAGACATCTTGCCATCCGTGACGAACATAGTGCCTTTCTGAATGGCCTGGATCTTGTCAAGCTTCAGAGCGTCAACTTTGAGGATATTCCAGTCATCCTCTTCTGGCTCAGTATCGGTGCGAGAAGCGAAAACATTTACTGGCAGCTCGTCGTTTGCCGAGAGCACGCGACGCCCTAAATACTTTTCACTGAAATCAGGCACCCAAGAAGGCAGATTGCTGAGACTCCTCGAATAACCGGAGCCTGCAAGTCGAAGTATTGATACCCTCTCGGGTTCCCGAACCAAGCACTTTGCCACTCTGGAGTAGAGACGCTCCACAGGCTCGTCGTAGTCCGGTCGTTGAAGGAAGAGACTAGGCAGATCAGATGCCATGCCAAGGAACCCAAAGATTTTGTCATGTGGAATGGTAGCGGCGAAATCCTCTAGATTCAACAGGGCATCTCCGATTCGTACACCCTGGCCGAACTGACAATGCCGCCTGGCGTTGACGATTCCGACGATGTTTGCCATATGTCGAATCGGCATTGTGACATCGAACTCGTCCATGCCACTCGTAAACTCTTCTACTCGCGCCGTGGAGCCAATGAGGCGGGAATTGAAGAGGCCCAATGCGGCTCCTGCAACTGCGTCCCATTGCATTGTAACATTCCCATAGATAACCACGATCTGCCTTGCAAGGGCGACCTCCTGGACGATCCATATCCGGTGAAAATAGCTCCGGGAGAGGAGCTTCAGGACACTCGAAATGTTCGGGTCGGTGGCCGCCACAAACTGCAACTGGCTGATGGGTGCATCAGTTTGGTGAAGGAGAGCTAGTGTCATAAGAACGGACCTGGCCGTGTATGAGTCGTCTACTTCCGTCGGATGAGCGAGCCATATAATCGTGCGTGATGCCTTCATGTATATCTTCCCCATTAGAGGAATCTGGCTGCTCTTTTCATCTTTGTTCCCTTGGTCGATGCAGATCGCGTCGATCCAGAGGTAGGCCTCAGAAAAGAAAGACCTCCGGTGCCATAGCCATTTGGACACCGTTGGTGTCACAGCTAGGCGCTGCCCATCAACAAGTATGCCTTCGATCATGCCCTCTCCGCCCCAGGTATACGAGATGGTTTCAAAGGGCGGAGCATCGTCCACAGGTACTTGGATAAAATCGCAGCGAAGCTCGGAATGCCACGTCCGCTTGTGAAGTCTGAGGATGCGGATTTCTGACTTGTCCGAGTCGAGCTTGGGGTACTTGAAAGCAGGCAAGGCCGCCATAGCCTTTCGTGCGCGGCTTGCTTCCCAAGATTCAATGAGACGCATTGAGCCGTGAGCAGAGGTGACGAAGACATGACTCAAGGCAAAGATCATTCGGAAAAGGAGCCTCAGAATCAAGCTTGACGGCTTGGTCGCCCACTGGATGAGTATCGTCTGACCTAGGCGCGGAATGAATAGCGGAAGAACCCAGGGGGCCACAAAGCCAGCAAGACATGTTAAGATGGCCAGTTTTCGGGGCCAAAAGATCGCCATCGCTGTTGGGATGGTAGTTGCGACGGCAAAAGCGACCAGAGGTGGAAGGCCTGACAACAACAGATCCAAGTTTTCCTCGTCCGTACCCTCAAAAGTGAAGTATCTGCCCACTGGAGGCCCAAGGTTCTTTATCGCTAGGTGTGAGACTGACAATATGGAGAAGAGGCGGCGATTAATGGTTGGAAAGGGAAGGCATGCGAGGCAGTAACTCGAAACTGCTATGAGACATGTCCATCTCCAGATTTTTGGTTTCAAGATCAGCTGCAGAACGACGAGCCCGATGATGACTGTGAGCTGGATAGAAGGGCGGACGTTCTTTTCCATGGTTTCAACAAGTGAGAACCAAGCAAGGAACACAGAGTAACTCGAAGATGTGGCCTCTTTGAAGCGGAACTGGTCCCCAAGGACCTTCCAGTAAGGGTTTTCCATTTCTGACGCTGATGTGAGATGCTGATTGATGGTTAAATCCTCACGCCCTCGGCTGAGGGATTTGGGGTTTCGGTTTCGGCTTGCAAGACAATTCGAGAGGGGCGAGAATAGAGAGCTAATGGCTGCACACTTCAGTCTGTGGTTTACGCCCGCGTGCTCAATATGGCCGCCGTTCCTCAGTATAAGCAAATTAGTGATTAGTTTTGTGATTGCAATGTTGGACAAAGAGTGCAGAAAAATCTCCAGGAACGAGTGATTGATACGAACAACGCGTGCGGGCGTACGTCAACCATGAGGCTAGAAATGGTCTCTTATTATTAGTCAGGCCGGCTCATCGGTCTTGTCCAGGGAGCCCGTGGCGGTGGCAGTGGTGCTCTTGGCGTGGTGGACGGAGTACGGAGATTATGCCTTGTCCTGCTACAAAACCCCCCCCCTGACTTGAAGAGGCAGAATCCATTGATAAGATGAGGCATAATTAGGGTGGTCCCGCATGCTTCTTCTATCTCGCCCATTCGAATCATTTGAGTGCTACACAAAACAACTTGAGCGTATCTAGGATCGGATAGTCCGGACTGTCTTGATTGAAGACTTGGCTTACTTGTGAAATATGCTGGTAATAAAACAATAACGAGAGAAAAAAAGGAAATACATTCCAGGCCATCTTATCGTTATCCTCCAAGTCAACCATTTGCATCGTTAGTTTGCACTCCAGTGGCGACACTGGTTGCCTTGTGCTCCGCGTCCCCGATGCATACCAGATGCATGGGAGTTGCTTTCCTCATGTCACCCACGAGCCACAACCTAGCACGAATCTTTGCCGATGATGACGTTCCAGTCTTCGTTGCTGAAAATTTGACCTGAAAATTGTTAACCCTGGCACTTGATAGATGATAGAGACGCACCTCGAGTCAGAGGCTCCCAAAAGTTCTGATCCGGGCAGTCATCGCGGATCTTGTTGGCAAAAGGAGCCAAGTCCTTGCAAGGGACGCGAAGAGGCGTCTTCTTGTCGTTACAGAGCCAGATAGCCGAGTCCCATGAGCAGCTGACGCGCACGCACTTGCCAGGGCCATCATCCAAACCGCAGTAGCCATCGAGGTTAGCAAGGTATTGAATGCCCTCGGCGATGGCAACGGCACTGGCTCTCCCGTCGCCTCCCCAACCGCAGTTGACTCGTCCAAACTGAATTATCCGAGTGTCAGTAGTGAAAACAATATAGGATAAACAGTCTTGGAATCCTTACCTTTGCCCGCTTCTCGATCTTAGTCGTTCCAAAGACCGGGTCAATGTCCCTAGCCTTGATAGCAATCTCCTATATGTCTACTCAGCCACTTCGCTCTATGATGCGTGAATGGGTTCCGACAGATGCCGCTGGCCTACCTCGACTGTACCCTCGAGTGTCACTTCCTCACCCCTCTTGTCGATCTTTCCGGTCCACTTCATTGGAGTGATCTCGTAACCTTTGATCGGGGCTTTGAGAACCTTGGGCTTCGCAGGAATAGCCTTGGAGCTAGTGTTAGTAACCTAGGCGGCAGGTCGTTTTATAATTGGGCTGAGGGCTCACTGTGGCCATGGCGATGGCAGCCGAGAAAATGGCGATGATAGAGCTGGCCTTCATGGTGTGGAAACAAAGAATGTTGTGTCTAATGATTGATTCTTTTGATATCCTCAAGTAAGGAGCAACTGGTTAAGAAGAAAAAAGAGGCTGTGGACTTGACGAATGATTGTGGTTGATGTCGGTGATTTGAGATTCGACATTGACGAGTTATCAATAGCTTTATATCCCCCCTTTGCCCCGAATGTCCCTAAATCCAGGCTGTTGATGTTGGAGCTTCTTTCTCCGTGATGTGCTGGCACCAGCATGCTGTCTGTCTTTTGTCATGCGCGTGTCGGTCCGAAGCGCAACTCCGACCGCCAACATACTCAATCTCGAAACAAACTGCTTCTATTTTGATAGAGCTCTCGCGATACCAGCAAAGAGCGGTGGCAGAGCGCAATGCATGTTGGTTTTATGAAGTACAAGGAGTTGGGACACTGCCACGGAAGCGGCATGTTTCGTCCTTCTCGGCTGCGCGACCGAGAAACACGTTTCCATCGATCAAGTGGTATTGCGAAGCATAGTATTTGTGGGTCATATCTTTAATTGGAAATATCCTTGTTTTCAGCAGACCTTGATCCCAGGCTTAACTGCACAGTGCACCGTATCGAGTGGTGCCAAGAGCTGAATCGGATCCGAATCCCCCCAGGAGGACCGCCCATGGCCAAGGGAGAAGGTGTCAATTCCGGGTTTCAGATCGCGTTTCATGCCTCCAGCTGTCACTTGTGGGTTGGTTTAGTTGCTTATTTCATGCTGGACTAACCCGGCTTGACGAAAGACTTGATCTGAGGAGGGAGGTACGGTACTGTAGATAGCAATTGATCAAGCTGTGTTTAGGTAGAGACTTCAGGCAAATAATAATACTCTTTGCAATTTGACGTCATAATTAAATTGCCGGCCTCAGATATTACGACTCTGGCCGGTATGAATCCGGTGCAGAGCGAGAAGCGTCTCGCTGGACAAATCAGGGCCTGGTTCCAAGCCCTTTGCTCTAGGTCATCCAGACATGCAACCATCACGACACCCTCCCAAGCCACCATCTTAAACCAACATCATCTCCTTCAAACCTGCAACACGGAATTTTTTGCAGTAACAGTACGGCTGCCCAGCTGTTACATGCACCAGTATTGTATGTTACGCTTGGCCAATGTCATTGAACACCATTTGGTCCTAGACCTTGGTGAGTGACTTCACTGGAAACGTAAGATGTAAGCATCTAAGAGCTAAGAAGTTTTACTGTCACTGTTGGCTGGCACAGTTGCTCACATCTTCCAAGTCGAGTCTGAGCAAGCGCCAAGCTCGCTGTCTCTAACTGGCATCGGCCACTGCGATTCCACAGGCTTCCGGGCAAGCAGCGACGCGGACGATTCATATTCAGACTCGTAGTCCAACCTTGAAAGAAACAGTCTGAACAGGTCCTCTCCCCCAGCGTCCTGGTCGTTTACATTCCATGATGCCTGCTGGCAGATCCCCCTGGCGCACGTTGCGTCACAGACAACACGTCCATTTGTGCTCCAGAGAATCGCACAGCATCTGTTCAAACCTCATTATTGTCTTCCGTGCGATTATTACCAACCCCTTTCCGCCCCATGACTTTGGGGATGTTCGATTTTGGAAATCACCCGCAAACCTCGTGGAGTCCTGGCCTTTTCTACAGGCAGATCCTAACGTGCTGGAGCATGGGCATACGACTCTTTGGAACGGAGTGTCTTCTTTTTCGTGCGGCGGGCTCCGAGGCCAAGTTGATCTCGATACTGCTATAATTTATAGCCTCAGACTGCAATATACCCTAACACGCCTGGGGGATGAGGGTTTGGGAGCGAGATGGGATGGACATCGGAACTGTGGCAAATTGGCTCGATTCTAACTTGTTGAGAGTCGTAGATCTCTATCATGCCACAGGGCCGACTGACAGGCACCCAGGTTGCGAGCTCTGCCTGCGGTATCATGTGTCTCGGGCCCTCAGATTTCAATTCGAAGATCAAGTTGGCCAGATCCCCTGGAAGAACGCCTGTGTAGTTAAAGGCCTGACCGATGGTGTCGGAATTACTACTTAAGAACCACCAACTGGGCACTAAATTTCCGGAGTGAAAATCGGCCTCGATGTACGTTTGATCTGCTCTTGTACCAAAAACTTCCTCATCATATGGCGACTTAGGCATGTAAATTTGTCTGGTTCCAGGTTTTGGAGCGCTGAGCCGTACTCTCTCACCCTGGACAACGACCAGAGCACTGGCTAAGCTTGACCCTACTTGAAACGATTCAACGTATCGCGTTCAGCTGCGCTCATCAGTCCTCCGGCTTTTGTGGAAAATGCATAACTTCTAACCGAAAGGTCATTCAAAAGCATGGGAGACGGCCCCGCCTCTCTCCATAAACAGCCGTTGGTGAATCCTTCAACAGGCTCGGGCGTTCCGGAAGTGGATTTCTACGTAACCAAGGTGGTTCGACTTCTGAAACCTACGGCCTACTTCTTTTTACGTTTCTATTTACGTTTGTATTGACTGAATGACGTGACCCCGTGCCCGCTGGACATGTCCGTACATTGAGAAACGTAATTGTTGACAACGAATTTAAACCGCCTGGGCCTATACTGGCATTACATTACATAAGTGACAACCTCTCAACACCCCCATTTTAGAAATACATGACTCTATCCAGAAAACCGCAACATTCCGCACAGCCCGAAGTGTCTCATGCCCAGACGACCAGTTTAACATAAAACGCGGTATACCTTTTTCCACAGAGGCCAATTCCTCCTCTCTTCCTTTTGCTGTTCACTGTTTACATGAACTCGGAAATATCGCCGACCTGTGTCAATATCCATCTCGCTCACCTTGACAACTCGAGTGCGGAACCAGATCTTGTGTATGGCGTAGAAGACGAGCACGATCGGTACTGTCATAACTCGGAGGAAGAAAGCCTGAACTCTCTCAGGGGCCGTCCAATTCCGGTTCGTCTCGTTTTCGACGGGCGAAATAGCAACCCATATCTGCGACGCCAACACCAGAACATAGCCAGCAATGCCAACCCACGACCCAACTACTCCAACATTAGAGCGGAAGGGGAGCTGATCCAAGGTATGAGAAGATAGGGCCCAGGCTTTGCGGAAGCGAATATGGCAAAGGCAAATGCTGCCCCAGGTGCAGAGAGTGCTAAGCGCGCTGATTGATAGGAGCCAGTTGAAGATGACATCGTGGATCTTTGACTCGGCCAAAAAGGCGATTAGGCCGACACAAGAAGCGAAAATAATGGCGACCAAAGGCCGACCTTGCTTATCGACATATGAAAAAATGCGAGGGGCGTGGGATTGCTCAGCGAGGGCAAGCAGTGTGCGAGAAGAGCCATAAATGGCCGAGTTCCCAACACTGATAACAGCAACCAGAATGACGCCATTCATGATGCTTGGTAGTACAGTATCTCCGGCTGCTTCGATTGCAATAACAAAGGGACTTGCTGATGCGTCAGCGCTGTTTTGGCCGGTAATAAGTCGAGGCTCGTCCGAGGGGACAAGTAGCCCTACGAGTAGCAGAGAAACAATGTAGAAAACGACAATGCGCCAAAACACCTGTTTGATGGCCGTTGGTAGCGCCTTTCGGGGGTTTTCTGTCTCTGCTGCGGCTAGACCTATGAGCTCAGTGCCAGTGAAGGAAGCAGATGAGCTGACGAGGACGCTGCAGAAACCTTTAAACCCATTCTTGAAGGCACCGGGATCTTTCCAGTACTGCCCGCCGATATATCCGCTGTGTGGCTCGCCACCAATGTTGATGACAGCGGCCAGTAAGCTGTGAATAATTAGCCCTGAAGCTCTAGGAAGTTGGGAATAGGTCAAAGGCCTCTATCCTGTCGATGGCGATGCTTTATCCTCGTCGGTTTGGCTGAGAAAAGAAAGAGAGAGAAGGAAACTGCGGCAGAACTCACATAAAAGCGACAATGGCAACCACCTTGATTGTTGAAAATAGGAACTCGGCTTCACCGTATGCCTTGACACCGAAGAGGTTGATGATAATAATGGCGATAAGGAATATTGCAACAAAGATCAACTTGCTGACGTTCTCATTCCAATATGCAATAGTGAAAGTAGCGGCGATAATCTCAAGCGGGAGCACGAAGAGCCATAGCAGACAGTAACTATTCAAACAAGTTAGTTCGAACATAAGAAACAAGAATCTTGTGCCATTGAAGGGTAGTCCCTGGCCTGGTCCGAACATTGAGGATTCACTTACTTCCATCCCATGGCAAATCCCCATGAAGGGTCGAGGAAACGAGTAGAGAAGGCTGAGAATGAACCGGCAATTGGAAACAACACGCAAAGCTCCCCCAGCGCCTGCATCGTGCAGTACTGCATTGGGCCGATGGCCATATATGAGAACAGTAGCGTGCCCGGTCCGCCGTTGTAGAGCGAGGCACCGGAAGCAACAAAAAGAGCGGTTCCTTGAACGAGTAAGCCATGGGGAGTTATGGGGTGAAGGCAAACGAATGCGTACCGATGGAGCCACCGAAAGCAATCATCTGAAGATGCCGAGATTTGAGATCCCTAGCGAGAGCAGTGTTTGCCGTCTTTGCATTGGCGGCACGGATATCATAGTGATGCTCCTTTTCTGCACCCGATGTCGTAGGGCGCGCAGTTGGTAGATACCCAGGATCGCGAGTCCTGATGGGTCGTCTCTCAGCACGCCGAAAACCGTCCATCCAGTCCGCCGACTTGTCAGACGGGTCAGGCTGTGGAGCTGAGACGCTCCAGCCAGGACCATGGGCGTCATGGCTGGAGGAGCCGAGATCTTGCATCTCGACGACCTCGACATCGCGAGTGAGGATAATGTCGCCCTTCATGATCACATCAGTCTAATCGTTGGCTGACGATGGCAGAACAAGAGCCAAGCAGGTTCTAGAAGGATATTAAATGAAATCTGGGAACCGACGGCAACGGACCCCCCCGGACCCCGGGCCCGCATAGTTCCCGATCAGGGGCACAGCTCAGGGGCCGTGGCGTGACCATGCTTCTAGAGTGCCTCGGAAGGTTTCGACACATCGAATGCCATTTGCTTCCTTCAGCCGCGTGATGCTAGTCACAGAGATGGAAGGTGTTGCTGGAAAGAATCAGCGTCATGGGGTTGGAACCCATGTCGGCGAGCGCGTTGGGGCCATCTGGGTGTCAATGCTATTCCTCCGTGGATATCGATTAGTCGTAAAAATACTGATCACCTTCCTAAAAGGGGGCTGCTGTCAAGAACGAGGCGACCAGGGTTGGTTTCCAAGGCAAGCGGCTCAAGGTCGAGAAGAAACAGCTGGCGCGTGCCCCATGTGCGGCTTGTTTTCTTTTGCCAAGTCATGTTTTGTTTTCTAAACCTCGGCTTTCTGTCGAGTCTGCTGCAATTGATGTCCCGCAATCGACAGAAAGTTGCCCACCAGGCACTATTTTAATCGCTGGTAGTGCGTTAGACTTGTTGAGCTTGACTGTATAGCTCGTTAAAAGCGTTTGGGCTTCGAGCAGATGTTTCGTCTAGCTCCGTCCTTCTTTTTATGTCGCTCTACTCTATCCATTACTACATTCCGAGTTGTCAACCGAGAGTGAGTGCTTAACACTCGCTCGTCTCAGTTGTGATACCAGCAAGGCGAAAATCCACAGGATCTCTCTTTCTCCTTTACACAAGGATGATGCTGACACAAGATTCGGGCTTTCCGCCGCTGAATCATTGGATGCGGTATGCCAGATACAGATTTACACCGATCGACTATGATCACCAGCTGTCGCGCCGAGAATGCAAGATCTAGCCATCCATTGGCTAATCAATGCGTCAGGCCTTGACCTCATCCTTTTCCCTTACTCCACACCATTCTTTGGTCTTAAAACCACAGCGCAGAATCCATGTGCAGGGCGAATGGCTTCGTGGCATAATAATCCCTTAGCATGATGGGTGCTCAAAGAGCCCCAGCGGGAAGGGAATTTCATGGACTTTTCGGTATCAGTAGGGGGAGAAACATGGGGCTGCTTGAACCCGCAATATTAAGTGTTCATCCAGTGAGCATGGCACAGTGAAAATTTTCTTTGAGGTATTTTTTTGGGTTGAGTGTTGGGTCTAGGGTAATATCTACAGCCTGGTTTCTGACGACGTCGTAATATGTAGGCAACTCAAGCTTGGAGAGTATTCTATAGAACGTATTTATCTTAAGAGATTCAAGAGATTAATTCACAAAGCACTTATAGTTAATTAGTCTTCACATTGCTACAAGCCGTGAGTAGACGCGCGTGGGTGCTTGCAAGGAACCACCAATCAGGGGTGTATAGTTTATTCACTACAGCACACATATAGTTAATTAGCTATATTCGTGCATGTACTTATTCTCTTTTCGTTTGATATTGAAAGCTCAACTCTATAGTTCAAGTTGTGGCCTTGTCTATTAGACTGATCCGTTAACCCTAGACTGCTCTCCAGGTTGCTCATCTCAAGCGGGGCGATGCTATTTCCGCTTTGGGGTCTACAAAGGGAGAAATTGACAAGGTCCCTAGACTCCCTAGTGGGTCTTTTCGCCTCGCTTGACCAAACTCCGTCATCCGTCTCGACTCACTCTCTTTGATGTTCAACCCTTCTCTGGACGAATCTGTTGTCTCCACGTTGCGTGTAGAAATCTTTTAAACATGGCTTGTAACCTTGATGATGGTTCTATCGATAATCTGCTCCATGCTTTGGACGGCGTGTCGCTCCCCTTTGACACGCTCCCCGACCCAGGCCTCGACTTTGATGGAATAGACGGAGACGACTTTTTTGACTTGCCACCAGCGCAAAATTTCGGAAGCGATGATATTTTCCCAACAACTTCCACGAGGGGCTTTCAGTCTTCGCCCAATCCTTCTGCTGACGCCGTCAACAATGGGGTAACAGAAGCCCTACCTAGCCAGACGGTGGACGACGAGGGAGCCTTGTGTCGCGACATCATCAGCCACGCTCCTATCCCTTTTAGCCCATGCCTTGAGGACAGTCGGATGATCGAGGATCCCCCTGGATACGCAAATGTTGCCCTAGAGACCCATCCCACCGGTTCAATCATGGCCATATCTCCCAAAATTGGAACGCGGTTTCGCTCTGCGGCAGTCAAGGCTCTTCGAGATTGGTTCGAGGCTCATAGCCAAGACCCCTATCCAACTGCTGATGAGATCGAGATGCTTCAGAGACAGACGGGCCTGCGGAAACAGCAGATCTCCAACTGGTTTGCCAATACCCGCCGACGGGTCAAACGTCAACCACAACGGCCGCCAACCCCGCTTCCATCTGTAGGACGATCTCCTCTAGCAATCCCTTTGCGGCGCGCGCCAGGCCCAAAGCTTCAGCTTGACGAGATGGGCCCTTTACAGCGATGGCAACATTCGCCCCCGGAGTACGAACCAGCTTCGGCGTCCGCAATTGCTCAGGCCATGACGAACCATTCACTCAACTCCGACGGTCTGTATCACACCTTTCCAGCGTATCCCCGCTCTCCAAGATCGCAATACGATGGGTCATCGGCCAGCAGCGCGGGGACATCACAGTCTCGTGGGAGTTCCCATGCATCGGGTCAGTCCGGTGCTTCGGGGACGTCGGTTAACTCTGTCGGCCAAAAAAGACGGGCTATCAAGCGTAGGAGACACCGCGTCGCTGCCCAGCTGCCTGAAGGTGATGGGCACAGGGGTCTGTCGAGGGCGGCCTACATATTCCAGTGCACTTTTTGCACCGAAACCTTTCGAACAAAGCACAACTGGCAACGTCACGAGAAATCACTTCATTTGTCCCTCGAACGGTGGGAGTGTTCACCTCATGGTCCAATAGAGATCAATGGCTCCGAGGCCGTCTGCGTTTTCTGTGGATGCGTCCATCCTGACCGCGACCATATCAAAGACCATAACTACTCCACCTGCCATGGGCGTCTTCCCGAGGACCGTACGTTTTACCGCAAAGATCATCTCCAGCAGCATCTAAAGCTGGTACACGATAGCCAGTTCCGGAAGTGGCCCATGGAACACTGGAAGCACATCAACGAGGAAGTCCGTTCACGTTGCGGCTTCTGTGGCGTTCTGATGAGTTCTTGGTCGGATCGTGCCGACCATCTGGCTGAGCATTTCAAGGCCGGGCAGACGATGGGCGACTGGGAGGGGGACTGGGGTTTCGACCCTCCAATACACAACATAGTTCAGAACTCGATACCTCCATGTAAGTGCCCTCTTCATCTGGCTACTGGCAACTAAGACTGGAGCTGACTGGTTGATAGACCTTATCCATTACGAGGGAAACTCCCCGTGGCCTTTCACCGCCAACAGGGGGCCACCAAATACCCCAGTCAGTGCTTACGAGCTCATCAAGCTGGAACTGGGTTACTTTATCGATGGCTCTCTGAATCGGGACCACGGCATGCCCTCAGACGACGATCTTCTCTTTGAGAGCTGTTGCATCATCCTATGCTCAGATATGGTCGCGAAGCGACCACAAGCTCCTGCGTCATCTTGGCTGCGAGATATCCTCATGTCCTCTGAAGAGATCGTCAAACAGGCACAGTTCCGGTCGATGAAGGACGTGGCTAGATTTGGCACCGCGCAGTTGAGGATCCACGGCAAGGATAATATTTTCGAGTTTTGCAAGCTCGAGCATGACATGATCAAGTGCGTCGAGAAAACGAGGTTGCAGGGCTTGGTTGTTGAAGATCAAGAGTTACAACAAGAAGCCTGCAATATTGTGCAAAGGATGGAGGCATCCTCCCCGAAACCTTTGTTGGCGTTCTCGGACTTTTTGACACGTTTGATTCACAACGGAACAAGTTGGCTCATCCCATTTCGAGACCGCAATAGTCTACCGCCAACAGTATCTTCCTCGGTGCTCACAGTTCAGGGCAGCTTGGATACTTCATTTCAAGTCGTCAATGTCTCAGGCCCTTGCGCCGAGAACAGTGCGAGCATCATACAGTGGAAGCCTTTTGTCGATCCTGTCATGATGGCAGTAATCTCCTCTGCATCCCAGTCTGAGACCAGCCATGACGTCGAGACTACGGCACAGTTTTGCAGAAGCGAGGACAGTTGCTATAGGCGACTTACTCAAGAACTGTCGCGGTTCGTCGCCAGCACGAAATCACCCCGTAACCCAAATAGCCATACGCCAACTGACGAGGAGCTTCAACACCAAGCCCGGTGGTTTCTATTTGACGAGTAAGTGCGACTCCCACCCCCTTTTGCGGTTCTGCGGCGCCACACAAACTTCGAAACTGACGCCTTGCCGAAGCGATGATCCATGGAATCAGACCCCTGCAGATAACCCCGACTGGTTGCGGCAATTCAAGATCAACGTTGGTCTCATACCAACAAATAGGGACTGAATCAGGTATTTGGCTCATAATGAGCCTGCCTCGCCTGTTTTGGGGTATTATCTGTTTAGACGAAGCCTGCCTGATTTGGGGGTTAGAGTGGGGGGAAAGGATGACTGATAGTCGCTTCGAGAGTATTAGAAGCAAGGAGGAGACCGAATATTTCAGCGAGGAAACTCTGGGCCGCAATAGCACGGTGACTCGAGATTTTGAACCTAGCCACATAGAATACCGTTGTAATGGCCTGTGTGGGACGAATTTGAACAAGATCTGATCTGTGAGAACAGTAGAATCCAAAGATTTCGTTGGTTACTAGAAAATACATCGTTTCCAGGATCTTCCATTCACCATCATGGTCGTCAAGAAGTCAAACCGTCAACTCCAACGGTGTTGCATATATGACCCTCGAGACTCTTGACTTTCCCCTTGAGCCCACTGCTCAACTTACCCACCCCATCAACGTAACCGTTGGCAATCCCGTTGGCATGGGCATTGGCCATGTCTTCTCCATCATCATTCAGCCCATCAATCCGTCCTGGGGCTAAGGCATGATGATAGCTGTTTCTGACCTCATTGACAGGCAACCCAAAACCTGGCCCATTCTCGACCGGAGTGTCTTGAACCATGTAACCAGTGTCACTTGCGTCAACATAGGCGCCCAAGCCTGCACCCTTCCGTGGAAACTTCTTCATATATCCCTTGTGGATTTCCAGCGCCTTGCACATCTCTTCATGGCTGACATCATTGAGGAAAACACAATGACCCATTGGGCTGATGGGCACGGCGGCGCGAAGCTTACCATCTCGAGTCTTGAGAATAGCCGCAGTTGCGCGCTGGAGTAAGTCTCCGTCAAACTGGGGATGATCCATGGAAAGGCCCGCACGGGAGAAGAGTCGCAGTAGGCGATCATAGTCTCTATCCGCGAGCAGACCACGGGAGTGAGCGAGAGTAGCGGAGTAGGCCATATCGATAGAGATCGCATGCCCGTGACGAAGAGGCGTGTCTGGGACGAGCTCGTGCAGGGGAGACCATCTAGATACAGTGTTAGAATCTATTGATATGTTTCTGTTATCGAGTTTAGAAGAGCTTACGTATGTCCATAGGCAATGACCCTGTCTAGCATGATCTCATGAAGGTTAGGTGTTTCAAGGCGCAACATCTCGTAAATGCCTGCTCGACAGACTCGGTCGGCGATCTCATAGATTTCTCGCGAAGAGCCATCAGCACGCCCGAAGGCAGTCTCGATAAGGTCTTCGCAATAGCCATCAAGATATTCGAACGTATCTCGGCGAGCACAAGAGGAAATCTTGATGAGCTCCGCGAAACCATTACGAATCTGGGCAGTGGGCAACGTTCGTAGAAACGTAAAGTCCAAAAACGTATGTGCTGGTGCATGATATGCTCCAAGGCGATTCTTATAACGACCGTAGTTAACCGCAACCTTGATCGATACTGATGCATCAATAAGCCCGATGACGGTGGTCGGAACACGGATGTAGTTGGTGTTGCGGCGGTAAGCAGCACAGGCAAATCTATAACGGTTAATTAGTCAGACTCTCGAGAAGTGAATGGGTGGTATATATATACCCAGCAACGTCGGTCACAAGTCCCCCGCCGACGACAAGCACCGGCTCTTTGCGATAAATGCCAAACTCATTCATGGAGTCAACAATGGACAACAATGTGTCCATGCTTTTGGCCTTCTCGCCGATCATTGTCTTATGGATCTTCAGTAAGATGCCATGGTGATTGAAATATTGCTTCATCTGGGTACCGTATAAATTGAAAATGTTGAGGTCCATGACCGCAAGACAGCGTCCCCAAGTACAGTAGCACTCGGAAAGCTGGGGGTTGGCGACGTCAAAGACACCATCAAGGAACTCGAAGTCATACTCAATCTTCTCGTATCCGCATACAGAGAAACCTTTGGTGGTAGGTTCGACAGAGGCTTTCATATCAGACATGGTGAAGAAAAAGGATACCCAAACCTCGGTATCTGAAAATCGGATGGTGTTTTAGGCTAATGTAGAGGGAGCGGATTTCAGGCTGCGGTGTTCCGGGGTTGCAGTTTATATGTTGCCAACTCAAACACTAGACGTTCGGCTGGATATCGATCGCAGCTAGGACTCGTTTCCCACTTTGATGTTCTAATACGTAAAGTTTTGCTAGCTATGAACCTATTTCAGGATATCTCACGAAACATGGCCTCTTGATGTCAGCAAACTGCCAGTGCCCATGTCCATGCCGGCATGGTGGTGAGAGCCCTGGTTCTCCTGTCAGTGGCACTGGGATTGAAATGCTTGAATCATCATGCTATACGCACCAATTAGAGCTGGAAAGACCGGTGGAATTAGGTCATTTGAGATTCGAACTGTCTCTGTTGTCATGTAAATCGCTCCTTCAAAGTGTCATATGTCGACGGAAATCTTGGATCCGGGGAGGTGCCGCTGTTGACATGTTACCGTCATCGACACGTTGTGCCAAGGGAGCAGATCCTGAACGTTTTCGCCATGTGCCGCTCAACGTACCGAGTATTGTCGATCTTTAGATATTTAGTCTCCCCAAATCTCCTCCCAAGGTTGGTGCCTGGATCGATCTGGTACCCTAAATAAACCGACGATTGAATTACGCGAAGATCGAGTGCGCATCATCACCTCTCCACAATTTGTCAAGGATTGGAGTTCTAAGTTCGGAATCCCCAAAGATTGACAATATAGCTGCGGCTATTGGCTCGGGATACTCGGGATCAGAGTCATAGATCAAACAGTTGAGATACCTAGAAGCTCGCAGCCGGAACTCACCACCCTACCTTTGAAGGGATCATGGAGTTGCAGGAACGTATTAGATATGCACGAACGAGTCAGTCATAGCTTTACTCCGTCGAGTTAGTTGCGTAGACGTCGTGAACAAGATCTACCGAACAGTACTACCTGAAACCATGGAATCATACATTTCATGCCCCAAGTGCAACGCTACTGAAGTGCGCTATCTGTGTAACGGCGTCATTTCCATGAGGGGATGACAGCAATAGAAAACTGGAGCTCATAGATTATCGAATCTCAAGCTGGCCTCAGACCAAGCCAAAAGTGACATGATAGAAGAAATGACGATGCAGAAATGCTGGACTGATGCTTATCGAACTCACATACGAGCATTCAAGTAATTTCTCAGCTCAAAGTTCCAGTGACGGACTAGGTGAGGGGGCCAAATTTCCGAGTTGAAGTATGGCCACGAATTCCCGTTTCTATCACATCCCTTCGGCTTATTCCCCCAAGATACTGGAGAACTGTTTACCATCTTCCCCAGGTTTGTGGGTTCCGAATGTCAGACCCCGCGTATCATTGACGTATGCTGCTATAGTCGTGACGTATTCTAATCGTCTACACTAGTTGTCCGGCCTCAAACTTCGAGGACGGGTTTAGAATCACTCTCTTCACGAACGATTCTGTCATTCTGAAACTTCCCTGTATACAAATTTTCTTGGTCGTTGTAGCACGGTCAATCATCATGCCGATTACCATGCCCTCTTCCAGTATTACTGAAGGCCTCGATCCTCGCCGCAAGAAGAGATTGCGGAAGAGCTCGTTTTTTGACAATGTCAATCTCTTTTTCCTATGCATGTTCCTGTTGCCGCTCGATATAGCCATTGCAATAGGCGCATTTCTTTGGCAACGCCTTGGTTCGACCCGGCGTTCCACTCGCGACCCGGGTCGAGACCGGGTGACGATTCTTGTCACAGGGACAAACATGGCCAAAGGACTTGCGATTTCCAGGGCTTTTCATCTTCGAGGTTATCGGGTGATTGGGGCTGACTCTTGTGGATTGTCTCCTGGCCGTTTCTCCCGGTCCCTTGACGCCCACTTCCGTCTCCCTCAACCAATTCATTCGAACCAAACCCACACCGATGATTTATACTCATCCAGACTCCTGGATATCATTAGAAAGGAGGAAGTCCGCCTCTGGGTTTCCGTTTCGGACGTGAACGCGGCTATCGAAGATGCGGCGGCGAAGGAGATCATCGAGGCATGCACCAATGCCAAAGTGGTTCAATTCAGCACGAATGAGATCAAAGTGCTTCATGAGAAGGACTTGTTCATTGAACATGCCAAGAGCCTGGGACTATCAACGCCTTTGACAGTCGTCGTGAGAAACCAAGATGACATCCTCAACTTCCTCCGGGGACACGGAGGGTTGCGGCTGATGCCAGGGTCAAAGAAATATCTTGTTAAGCCCATAGGGGTTGATGATAGCGCTCGGTGTGCCATGCCTCTGCTGCCCTTGGCTTCTGAGGGTGCTACCAGAGCCCGTATCAACGCGGTTTTCGATGCGCCGTCCAGGTCCTCGTTCATAATACAGGAGTTCATCTCAGGAGGGGAGTACTGCACCCACGCGCTAGTCATCCGGGGCCAGGTTCGCGCCTTCGTCGCTTGCCTTTCAGCAGATATTTTAATGCACTACACGGCCTTACCCGCAGACTCAACTCTCAGCCGCGCGATGCTTGACTTCACAGTTAAACTGGCGGAGGCTGGCGGAGAGGATTTCACTGGCCACTTGAGCTTCGACTTTATGGTAGATCGAGAAGCAACAACTGGGACTGACTCTAACAATGAGGCAGAAGCTGTACTATATCCAATCGAGTGCAATCCTAGGGTACATACCGCTGTTGTTATCTTCAGAGATACGCCTGAAATAGTGGATGAGTACCTTTCCGTGCTGCCGGGGCTTTCAGCATCGAGAAACTCTTCCAGGGCTTTACACCCTCGCGATCCCCAGAGCTATTATTGGATTGGCCAGGATGCTGTTGAGCTTCTATTTAACCCCATTCGGAAGAGCATTTCGAGGGAAATATCCATCTCCCAGCTGTTTGGCTCAATCAAGCTATTCGCGGAGCACCTGATCTGGATGAAGGATGGGACATTCGAGGCTTGGGATCCCTGGCCATGGCTATGGACTTTCCATGTTTACTGGCCGTTGCAGTTTGCGTACTATGCACTGACAAGGTCTTCATGGAAGAAAATAAATGTCAGCACGGGTAAGGTGTTCAAAGAATAACTTGAAACATCCAGGCAAAGCTCCATTGGATACAGGAAATGGAGGAAAGCAATAGTTCATTCAAATCTACAATATGCTATTGACATAATCATTGACTTTTGGTTCCTTTATCCCCTAAGCTGCCATATCGTGAACGAATGGTATGGATGCGCCGGCACAGATCTCCGACACTGTAACAAGAGCATCATAAGTGGTGATGGGCAAGGGTGTGGTGTGGCAGAGCACAAGTCTACAACCCGCCCCGGGTGCTTGTTGTTACGTGATATTCCTCTGTGACAACAATGCCCTTTTCTTGTGTATCCTCATCTGAACGCCTGCGTTGACTTCGTCGAAAGTCATCCCCCAGGATTTCCTCATCACTGTGGTTGTCTCCCGGAAATCTACCTCCAACTGCGTAGGAGCGTGTGTATGGACCACCAAGTCCCAGCTTGCGGTCCAAGGCCCTGGCGTGGTCCAAGTTATCCAGGTTGTCCAGGTTGGGGTTAGCAGATTCAGACCGAGTTTCACCTGGTATTTCGCTGCCTCCGAATGTCCGAAGGGGATAACTGTTGGCCTTGTTGTATTTGCTGTCATTTGTCGATGTCCACTTGTCAAGATACCTCTTGTAAAGCGGGCGGCAGATCGGGATGCCGATACAAATCATAGTCACGGCCATTTCGGCGGCCGACCAAACAATGATGCCGACCGATTCCTCTGTGTTTGACAGGCCGGGTTAGTATGAGAGATACATCGCCGTACTAAGGGTCAACGTACTGAGATAGTTGGCACTGAGCAGCTTGGGAACTTCGGTCGCTCGCTTGATACCACACGCGCCAGCGCTATTGTTATAGCATTAGCTTTGAGTTATTCGATGAAATGCAGAGCAAGTAGGCGTGCTGAGCGAATACACTCACATGATGCCTAGACTCATGCTGCCGAGAATGACAAGCTTTTCTCTCTTGTTCATCTGGAGACCCCACATGAAGATCCAGGGGAAGAGGGCAAAGAAGAAGTCGACAATAATGCAGGAAGCTGGCAACTAGGTATTAGAGACATGGTGCTTCGACTCCCACGCAGTTTCACTCACATGCCAGCATCATCGCTGCGGGAAGCAGGTTGATCGTGCACTTGCCACCTGGTATTGTACGATCCCAGAGGAATGCGGGAGGAGTACATTGAAGCCAGAAGCAAAGCAATGTCGCTATGGATGAAACCATGAGAAGGGCCATGGCAATCCAGATGGCTACCTTATGCCATGTTTCTTTGACGATGCGAAGGAGAAAGAAACCAAGGGACCATTTAGCAATGGCCATGCCAAGGACAGCAAACGTCTGGCTGATGCATTCGTAAAGGACCGCCTTGATCAAATCGTTCGGATTGGTTATGTCGTACATATTCTGACCGAAGCCATAGTGGGCGGAAATTTGGATGAATGTTGTATACAAAAGAAGGAGGATCTAGTAACAAAAGAAGCATGTCAGTTTCAACTCCAATCCAGCACAACAGAGGTCCAGGTAGGTTGTAGACGGATATGTCAGGACCGTGTTATTGAAGAAAGAAAAGCTCAACTCACAAAGGCAAAATTGAAGACGTGGTCATCAACTCCGTAGGACTGAACGACAAAGGAGCGGGTATAAACTCGCAAGACAACAAAAACGAAGACGACGGCTGTCAACGTCCACATCACCGCGACAGCCCAGGGGCCGTCCCCCCCCATTGCCATGGCTCACACCTGTAAAGGGACCGAGCGGGTGTAGCTGGTGTTCGAGTTGTCGTTAATCGCGTTGGGTTGGTTGACGAAGGAGAGTCAAAGTCTTTGTGATGCAGGAACAAGACAACGAGGGTGCTCTTCCTCACGGCGATTTGTGGAGAGCAGAGCTCCCACTGACATGTATTAATCCGGGACGAAGGATCAAGTTCATGCCTCAACGACCCTCGAGGTGCTCTCGAGTTGATACCACCTACATTGCAGAGAACTGTGGAGAGGACCGACTCATCGAAACTGAGACGAAGAAACGCGCCATTTTCCCCAGCCAACGCCGCGCCCCCTTCGCCAGGAGAATTCCCC
>JABFFI010000126.1:0-30153 GCA_013623725.1 Fusarium robinianum | reverse complement strand
TAACCGTTAGACCATGGAACCTATTGAAGCCGTTTTCGGCTTCCCATGGTGGGCTGGTGGTTGCTGAGGAAATCTCTGATTATTAGGGACTATAATAATATTTGCCACTCTGCAGTAGCCACACGGCTGCGTATTTTACCACTTGCAGTAATCCATTCAATGCACCTTCACATCAAATTAACTCTTTATTCATCCAAATTGCGTTTCAAAGCCTACTTTTCTCCGTTGTGATGCACATCAGCGTTTTCTTGTCGTTTTTTTTTGTATGGATGGTCTAGGGTAGCTGTATCGTCTTTGAGAATCCGAGCGCTCCACTTGCGGTCAATACGGCACCAATCTCCCCTCCTTGATTGGACATTCTACACCTGCTGTCATGTCTGACCAACCCAAGGAACAAACAGACCTAGCAGGTTCAACACTAACATCAAACTCCATCATCCGCTCCCTTCTCATCTTCGCTGTCCCATTGATCCTACTCGCCGTCTGGAACTACGACTTTTCTGGAAACATGTCTGTCCACAGAGTTGCGCCGCTCGTCTTCCCGGCGGCGTCCCGCCACACGGCGACTGTCATTTTCGTCCACGGTCTGGGCGATACCGGCCATGGCTGGGCTGGGGCTGTTGAGAACTGGAGGCGCAGGCAGCGACTTGACGAGATCAAGTTCATTCTGCCTCATGCTCCTGAAATTCCCATCACCTGCGTGGGTATCTGCCAAAGACAGACTTCTCTGGAGACCTCGACTGGGCTAACATTGATGGTAGAACTTTGGGATGAGGATGTCGGGATGGTTTGACGTGGTAAGTGTCGTCGATCATGTTAGACGTTCCTCTAACTCTCAATAGAAAGCTCTTGGAGGCGACGTCAATGCCATCGTTGCCAACGAGGACACCGTGGGCATCAAGAACAGCCAAACGTACTTCCACGAGCTTATCGAGCGGGAGGTTGCCAGCGGAATCCCTCCCGAGCGAATTGTACTCGGCGGCTTTTCCCAGGGCGGTGCCATGTCTGTTCTGTCTGGCCTGACCTGCAAGAGCAAGCTTGCTGGTATCATTGGTCTCTCGTCCTGGCTGCTGCTGTCCAAGAGCTTCAGCGAGCTCGTGACGCCCGAAGATGCCAACCGAAAAACGCCTGTTATCATGTATCACGGCGACTCGGACCCTATTGTGAGGACTGAGCGTGGAAAGCTGAGTGCGGAAATGCTGAAAGAGCTGGGATATGACGTGACATGGAAGGTTTATCCGTAAGTTCTATTGCATCCGGGAACTCTGAAACCCAAGACTGATGGCGTCTAGTAATATGGGACATTCGGCCTGCCTGGAGGAGCTGGACGATGTGGAATCCTTCTTGCTGGATAAACTTCCCGCCAAGAACTAAAAGCAGACAGAAAACGGTCGACTTGATAGATTCAGGGTGGTATGGATCATGAAGAAGAGGGCCTAGAGGGGGAATTGCAAGCGTAGATGATGGCATGAACACTAATGCTACCTATGAACCGTCACCGAGTTGAGAACAACCTCAATAACTACCTACCTTACTGAGAGGGCTCTGGGCAAGGGAGGAGGAGAAAGCAAAAAGAACCTGGCTAGAACGACATTCATCTACCTACCTAGTAGGTATATATCGCTCATCATGCCGAAGGGGCACGAGTAGAGAAAAAAAACCAATCATCCATCCCAGTTGTCAATACCGCGTAGCCCTTCGTCTCACACTTGAAACCTCGTGACGAAAGTGCAATGCGAAACGCGGCAAGCCTCGGGTCTACGATAGGCCACTATTCAGTACCTCTCCATCAAGCTTCTAGTTATGCGGGATGACGTGCATTCTACGGGCTCTTTCGCGTGCGTCCGGGCATCGTGCCAGGCCACCAAGTGCCCCTAACATTCAGTGGGGGAATGCGTAATTACAGTGGGGGGTTTGGCCGCCCTCCCTCTGTATCTCCAACAGTTCGTTTACACCCGGGCCGGCTTCACCTCGACTCCGAAACCTCCAGCTCCATTGGAAGTCCAAGTTCTTTTTGCACATGCCGGCGGGAAGCTAAATGCCCCCAATCCTTCACCCCTCCGACTGCCCTCCACCTTCAACATTCTCATCTTCACCTCGTCGTGTTGTGCGCGCACGAATTCTCTATCTGGGCGCGATATGCCATTCTCCTCGCCACTCCCGCGCGCGCCGTATCGTCTTGGCTAAGCGAGATCTACCCTCTCCAACTGCGATCCTGTGATGACCTCCCTGGTTCTGCCCTCGAAGCGCAAATAAACAAACATGGCTTCCGCCGGCCAGTCCCGCGCCGTGTCGCCGACACTTTCTCAACTACCACCCGTACCTGGATCACCCGTCTACTCTATCGCCTCGACTGCCAATCCTCTTTCCCAGTTCAACTTACCACTACCGCCGCCGCCGCGACCTGCCCACGCCGTCCTCACTAAAGCCGACCTTGAGCTCTCACAACAGGCATACTCCGATCTGCTATCATCCGCAAAGGGCTATCGACTTGCTCTCGCCGCGCTCTCAACCGCTGCATCTACCTTTGGCTCTGCCCTTGAAGCATGCGCTCGCCTCAAGGAAGCCCGCGCCGAGCCCATCGGGCCTTCTGGCGCTACGAACATGACGGCCAGTTTTACGACTAAGGGTTCATGTACTGCCGACATGTTGATGTCCGCATCGGGCGTCCATTATCTTGTCGCAAATCACCAGCAGATTCTCTCTGAGACGATCTACCGTTCTTTCGAAGTTCCACTGTTACACGACCTGGATAAGTGGCAAACGGTCATTGATGACGAAGAAGAGACATACAAGCAAAAAGTAAAGGCGCAGAGTAGGGAGATCAAGCGCCTAGAGAAGGAGGGCATGAAGCTACACAGGCAGAGAAGACGTGATGTCTCTCGCTTCAGAGCGCATCTCGTCGATTTGACCACCAAATTGGACGGCCTCACAACATTACAAGGCGACCACGCCCGGACGCTATTGCGAGAAAGCCAGGAAACGAGCGGACGAATCGTCGAGGCGAGTTGCAGCCTGGTACGAGCCGAGGTGGACATCTTCGAGGGCCTAGCGAGGAAGGGCTGGAGCGGCGGCGGCTTGGACGATCTACTCGAGAAGGGCCAGGACTTGTTCGCAACCGACGATGATAGCGCAGCCCTGGGCGGTAATGTCAGCGCCGAGCCACCGAAACTTTTCTCTATCTTACCACCGAAGAGCATCCTTGCAGACTCGGGATCCGAGGTTTCCAGGCCAGGCCACGCTAGAGGCGACAGCCTGCTCATGGACACGGAGCGGTACCAATCTCTGGCGGCCCTGGCCTCAGATGCGAAACCTAGTGGTGCCTGTGGCAACGACAGCGACAGCGTCTTTTCAACAGACTTTAACAAGCCCCGCAACGCGAGACCCTTTTCGCCGCAACCGATACGCCGGATTCATACGGACGTGACGTTTGATTCTCTGAGTGGCAGTTTTGGGGCTGGTGAGAATCTCAATCATGAGGAGGATGGCCTGCATAGGTCTGAGCTCCTCATGCCCGTGGTCGAGGCAGACGTTGCAGAAGAAGACGACCATGCTGGCACAGTGGAAGATCACCAGGAGGAGGCTCACCACAAAGAAGATCACGAAGATGATCACAACAATGAGCTCGAGGAGAGTCACCACAAAGAAGACCACGAAGATGATCACAACAATGAGTACGAGGAGGAGGAACAAAGAGACAGCACATCTTCACCCACGTCAGTGAGAGATGCGACAAAGTCACCAGAACTAGCTTCACATGAGACCTCTCCCGAGGCCGCAGTGTGGGCTCGCGAAGACGACGACATTGTGCAAAGTCCGAGCTAGCCCACCATCTGCCTTTCGGCGTGCGTGCGTGCATGTGGCTTGTTGCACTTTGTTTTGTTCCTGGGCTGTATTTTCGATGGGGCGTTGGTTTGGGCATATTCGGAGGGGAGCAGCCTCGTTTCTCACACTGACTTCTTACTTACACGATGGCCTTTTTTTCCCCTCTGTTTTTCTTCTCTTTTCTTCTTCTACTTTGGTTGGCACGGAGAATTGGTGGTTAATTTTAGATATGGATGGGGCAAGTCAACAATGTCTGCGTTGTTTCTCTGCTTATTCTTCTTCTCCCTCCTTTGATGTACTAAAAAACACATTATGCGGATCTTGACTTGTTGATGCCCGAATCCCTCTGCAATTAGAAAAAAGTTACGCGTAGTTGAATATCAACCAGATAATGGCTGGCCTCCCGATGTATCCTCTCTGTTTTCACACGCCTGACGCCAATGGACCGATGATGCTGCGCTTGTGGCTGCTGCTCCTGCGACAGCCTCCCTCATCTATCATACACCCGAACAATGCTTCTGCTTCTGCTCCTCATTCTCCTAATGACCTTGCTCCCTCGTCTCATTCGTCGAAAGGCAATACCCTAGTCGTCCTTGTCGGCATTGAGAACGTCGCCACCAAACAGGCCAAACGTGGCGTCGAGCCACCAGATGAGCTTCCAGTACAGGCTGGCTCGCGCCCAGTCGAACTCGCCCGTCTCGGTGCGAGGCACCTCGTTCCCTATCATGCTGCCGCCGAACCACTTGACAATGGGGATGGCGTTGAAGAAGCGCTGCATGACGGACCGCTGGGGTAGGAGGGCCTGCTCGGCGGGGAGGATGGTGGCACGGCGAGCGGTGGGGATGCGTCGGCAGAAGACACTATCTTCGTCGCGGATCTCGATGGGCTCGATGCCCGAGGAGGTGGCTTTCGGGGTGGGTGTGGGGTCGGTGATGGTGGCAGTGGATGCGTGGGAGTTGCTGATGGTGCCAGAGTCTACGGTGAGACTGGATGTTTGTGAGTGAGGGGGGGAGAGATCGAGGAGGCGAGAGTTGAAAGAGGTGGGTAGGCCACTGAAGCTCTTCCGGTTGGAGTTGTGGCCTGCTGCGGGCATACTGTTCGATCGAGCGTGGTCGGGTTCGGCATCGGGACAAGCCTCGTCTTTGGCGGGTGGATGTCCTTCGTACCGCTCGGCATGAACGAGATATCCCAGTATGCTTTGAGGACTGGCGAACATTGCCGCGTCCGCGGCTTCTCTGTTCTCGAACGTGACCTTGACCCAGTGTTCTCCGCCGTCTGCGCGGTTCACCATTGACCGCTCATCGGTAGTCAGTGTCCGCCGGCGTGTGAAGGCGGGATCTCGCAGTTCTGACTTGTATCGGCGCTGGTTGGAGGGGGGCTCGCGGGGGTAGTCTTCCAAGATAGTGCCGGCGAGGGACTCGTAGTGGGAGATGGCGGCGTATTGTTGGGTAGATGAGCGGTAGCCGCGCAGCAGTACTTCGACGGGAGACGAGGCGACCTGTCGCTGAGGCGCGGCTTCCTCCTGCATCATCCCGCTGCTCTTACGCTGGTTCGTGGGGGCCGGGGCGGCAGCAGCCTGAGTCGAAACCCAGTCGCCGAAGAGCTTATCTGCGGCGGCGAGCGTTGGGTTTTCTCGACTACGGGCGGGCGTTCCTGTGCGGGATCGAGAGCGGCGGGTAGACTTGCCAAATGAGCCCGACTCGGCGACGCTGCGGCGCGAGCGGGTGCTGCTTGAAGGGCCATCTTGTCTTGATTGGGATTGTGGTTAGAATGAGTAGGGCCCCGCGAGATGGAGAAATCATACTGGTTAAAATACATGGCATACGGTCGCTTGATGCCATCTTCACCGACGTAGCATTCGTCGTCGGGGACGTTGTGCAGGATGAGAGGAGCCATGATGAGAGGAGCGAGGATGTCGGCTCGCAGAGGTAGAAGAGAGCACGTATGATGTGGCGCGGGCTGAGGGGCTAGGGGAGGTTTGATGTTGAGCCAGGGGGTGTGTGTGTTGATGAGGATGAGGCGCTCGAGGATGCTTGTTCACATGCCTGGTTCAATTTCCTGAGAGTTGAGTTGACTTTTTGGACCCAATTTCTATGGCAACCAGCTTGGCCCGCCAAAGCAAGCTAGGTCGGGAGCTCTTCGGAAGGATGTTTATCCGAACCGACCCAAACCATTGTTCAGGGCATGAGCAAGTGAAATGGGCGTCACCATTGCTTTTTCGGTCTAACATTTGAAGTGTCCAGCCTGTCATTCACTGCCCCTTTTCATAAAAGAGTAGAAAACTGTGCTGTCTTTTCGGCATTCGTTTTGGATGCTGGCTATCCCTGGAGTGAGTCGGAACGAGCCGGTGGAGTGCCGGGAGGTATTGAGAGCACGGAGCAATTCAGAGTACTCCGATATACGTATAAGCTATGCGTAGCCCTTGGTAAATTATGCATGAATGCTTAGAGGGAGGAAGCTGGATTCATTCATATTATGTCAGTGGCAATTGTCTCTCGACTTACAAAACTGACCTCCTCTCAACCTGAACTTACCTATTCCCAGCGGTTGCCAGGGACATGGAGGAGGCCGGCCACCATAGAATAATCGGCGAGCTGATTCAGCATCACATCACCTTAATATAAGTAATCCATTTCCCAAAACAACAACCGCGCGGCAGTCCCACCAGGCCGATGTTCCAGACCCGGGGCTGGATATACGGATATAAGGTACATAAAGAAAACAATGGCCATCAAAACCCGGGGGGAGCCTACTCTCGACCAAAAATCCCCGGTGAAATCCAAATAGGGAGAGGTGTTTCTGCAAGTACTATTTTGCCTTGCTGCCCATCATGAGCCGGGCTTTTTCGTTCCGCACGCTTCTTGGCCTTTTCTCTGTCATTGTGGCTATGGCTGCACTCTTTGGCGCGTCACCATTGAAAGCGTTTTCGGCAACCCTGCAGAGGGTGGGATTGGATTGGTATGGGTCGCAGAAGAACGTGTCTGTTCCGGTGACGGCGAGGGCATCAACGGTCGCGAGAACGCCGGTGTACTTCTTCAGCCATGGCGGAGTGAGTCTCTTTACCCACCCAATTCGTCTTGCAGCGAATTTCTTTGGATTTGGAGACCATGTTGTGCTAATTGGGGTGTTTTCATTAGCCTGATGTCCAGTACAACACGAAGCACCCTGTGTTTCCCATACTTCAGGGCATCGGTCGGGAGATCACCCAGCAGGTCAAGCCCAAAGCCGTTGTTGTCTTTTCGGCTCACTGGATGGGCGAACAGGGCGCAATTCATGTCAACAATGCTGAACATAACGACCTCATCTATGAGTAAGTTTGCTTCTCAAATTTCCAGTGTGTCATCGTGCTGACCTGTTTAGTTTCTATGGCTTCCCTGATCACTTTTACAAGGCAGAGTATCCCAACCGTGGCAGCCCAGAACTCGCCAGCAAGGTCATGGTTATGCTCTCCGAAGCCGGTATTCAGTCGTATGGCGTGAAGCGTGGACTCGACCACGGCGTGTGGTCAGGATTTCATGTCGGTACGTGAACAGCGATGCTTTTCCACAGTCACATACTCACATTCTCCAGCTTTCAACCCAGAGACAAACCCTCTGAATGTGCCTCTTGTCCAAGTTTCCCTCTTCAAGAACGAAGACCCTCATGCGCACTACGCCCTGGGCCGCGCCGTCTCTGCGCTCCGAGATGAAGGCATCGTCATCATAGGTGCCGGCATGTCGGTCCATAACCTCCGTGACATGCACTACATGTTCGAGGGAAACAATGAGCCGATGCCCTACACGGTGAGCTTCGACAATGCACTCAAGGAAGCCACGGAGGCCGACCCCTCGGTTCGGGAGGACAAGATGGCCGCGATTTGCAAGCGAGGAGATGCGAAGCAGGCTCACCCACACATGGACCACCTCATGCCGGTATTTATTGCGGCGGGTGCTGCCGGCGAGGATGCAGGCAAGCAGACGTGGACGCTTCAGGAGGGCAGCTTCGGGTGGGCTCAGTACCGGTTTGGAGATGTGCCGTCGTCTCCGGCGCCCTCCTCTTGATGTCGGTTGGGCAGTCGTGCATCTAGGCTGTATCAGAAGTGCATTGGCATTCGGGAGGATCGGGTTTCGGGATAGTTGGGTCTCAGTGACGGCATCGGACTGATGGAGTAAAGAGACAAGATGCCTAACGAAGTGGAAACCCCCAAGAGAATTGATGCCATTTTGAACCATTCAGTCTAGCTGTCCTATCAACTTCTACTATGCACAGATCACTATCGAAAGTTATTCTCAGCTCCCATGATATTTCTCACGATGCACACAGCCGAGCCACGTCACTGCTAGGTCAGTCCACTTAGTCCGCAAAATCGGACTAAAACCATCGAATCAAATTGAAGGGAAGGACGCTCTAGCTTGTAGAATTTCTATTGTGAGCACCTGATTCATGCTGAATTTGCATTTCTTGTGCGGAGTTGTCATGCCTGACCGCCATGGTCTGCCTTGCCCATTATACCAGGCATGCTCCAACACCCTTGACCAAGTCTCCCTTGTTATAGAACTCCACGCTTGGAAGCATTTCGCTCACAACCCATCGAGCAGTTTGAGCGTGCAGTGAGCCGTGGCCGAATGGCTCGTGATTCTTCTCCTTTCTCATTCTATTGTCACCGATGTCTAGGTTGCCCATCGCATCAACAAGAACTCTCGACGAGGCGTCTTCCGGAACGTCACCGCGAGGAAAGGAGGAATAGCCCTCGCAGAGGGCCTGGAAGCAGATCAACTGGTCTTGGAGGTGGATGTCAGTCTCGCCTCCGATGGATACTTCCTTGTGCAAGCCCCGGCACAGCTTGCTCGAAACCTGGGCCGTGAAGGTGTCCCGGGACTTGGTCTTCTTCGACATCGCAAGGAGTGAATCGTTGGCCCATCGGATCCCAGACGACGAGTGCGCTACTAGCAGGATGTACCATCGTGAATCTAGGCTCGAGTCTTCGACAAGCTTGAAGTGAACCTCAGCACCAGGGAACAAGCCATCTAGGTCCTTCACGAGTGCTGCCTGGAGCGTCTCATGCACGGCTGCAGGCACGATCATGCTTACGTCGATGGACTTGACCTCAAAGGACTCTGGATTTGTCCGTTGCGCTGATGCCTTGAACGTGAGCTTTTTGCCGATGCTCACGGGCTGAATCTTTAGCTCGATTTGACCCCTGGACTGGGGGCCAAGGCTCCAGCCCCGTCGCTTCAACGTCCTCTCCACCTGAATTCCGAATCTTTCCTCGAGAACGGGCAAGAGAACTTGATCGAGATACTCGAAGCTCAGCGAGAAATGCACATTGGTCCCCCCAGAGAGTTGAAGATGGATGGGCTCGTCGCTCTCGTTGCCAGCGAAGACCAGGAACGGCAGGATGGCCTGCAAGATCAAGAGGGTACTTGCAGCTGATGAGGCAGCCGAGATGCTGATATTACGTTGAAACAGTTCGGTTGGTGGGCGCCGGGGGGTGAATTCGACAGTCTTGGAACCGACACTGAGGCCTTCGACGTCCGCGTCTGTCGCCTCAGCCAAGAACTGGATCGCGGTGACATGCTGGCTCCTGAGTCCTGGGGAGGGTCAGAAAAGGGGGAGTGCGTCTATGCTGCTATTGGGCACCACGAACCTCCGCCTTGACGGTTCCCGCGGACATTGGTGATAGTGACAGGTTGGCTCGTTAACGCCGCGATGGCGATTGCGACACGAACGAGCTGACCACCGCCTTCGCCTGTTCGTCCATCCAATTCGATTTTCTTCATTTCCTTCATCGGGCCGTTTGTCATACTCGGAGCGGGTGGCGACGGTTCGGACAAGGCCGAATGGGTGCTTCTGGAAGTGCGTGGCTGGCTGTATACGAGTCGGAGGCCTTCGGGTTACGCAAAAGGGGGGGTAAACGCTTTCAAAAGAACGACTGGTGAGCGAAATATATGTATTAATGTGATATTCTTCACGGTGTTGACGATGGGAAGATATTAGCTTCGTGACTCACTTGCCGACGGGAGTTGTTTGACCGGGGCTGAGCTGCAAGCAGTCATCACATCGAATGGGGGCTAACCCATAAAGCTGCCTAGAATTATTTGGAGGCACCAAGCGCCTGATGGCCTTTATAAGAGGGTATGAATAGTCGCATCGCGTTTCATGAGTTCGTTTGTGACGGAGTTGCGATTTTGATCTTGCGACTTGGTTGTGTTGGAGGATGGCATGGGATTCGGAGCTATTTCCTCTTATGGGGAGAACACTGGGCACAGCTATCAACGGAGAGACACGGTCCGTATTTACAAATGCTTACACCTATGGATAGGGGGGGAAAAAAAGCGCATCCGAAAGACCCGGGGCGATCTGGCCTTGAACTTCGCCGATGGCGTTGAGGACGATTTCCGAGTCGAGTTATATAACTCGACTTTGGAAGTCAGCCGCCGGTCGATCCAGGTAGATTGCTTTGCTAGTCGAATGTGGCTCAAACGGACAAGGTACGCCAAAAAGCAAGGCTCCTTAGCATATCACATTTCGCAGAGCAAACTAAACTGTTTGTAGCTGATCATGAAATTGCCATCTCGGATAGTGGGTGGCATGTCAAGTATGAAGCCGTTTGCAACGATCAAACTTACGTATGAGCTCGAAATCGAACCAGCCAGGATACCGGGGCTTAAATTAGACCTCCCGCTCGAGAAAGCCCCCCATCTCTCATTTCGCTGACCCTTTTTCTTTTCTGCTCAAGCTAACCTCCTGTTCTCTTCCTCTTGTGTTGTTGGTGAACACATACATAATGACATTCTCTCTTTAGAACCTTCAAAGTCCCCAGGTTTGCCGTTGCCATCGCCAGCTGGAATTGGAATCCGCCCACCCAATAAAATTCGTCATACGACTTACACCCAGAACCGAAGGCGAACTAGAGGCAAACTTGCAACGAATCATTCCAAGCTCGACCAGTTAAAGCAGAAAACATGGCTTTTGGATCGACATTTTTGTGGTCGGCGACGAGACCTAGCGAGCTGAGGCCTGCGATTTCATAGGCGAATCATCAAGTGATGAGGCGCTGCAAGCACTGTTGGAATGTGCATGACCTCCAATCAACCACATGGGGCAACATCAACTCGATGGATACTATAACGAAAGCAGTTGTTTTTTGACCTACGGCGAAGGCGAAAATGACTACCGATCTACCTACCTACCTACCTACCTACCTAGGCTGGTACCAACACGTAACGCGCCTTCCGTTATTTGAGGCGATGAATGTCTCAGGCAAGACCAAACGAATAGCGAAAAGGAGGAAGGAACGCGTTTCACTTTAGGGGCAGGCGTATCTCGCCATCACCCATCTCTTCTTCTCTTCTCCCTTGCAGGATCCTAACAATCTCTTCTATTTTTCCCATTCAAAACCCAGGAAGACAAAACAAACGCCCCATTGCCTATCTCTCATATGAAGAAGTCCCCGACCTGTCTATTTTGCTGCAATTTCCCTCCTTGACACAAATAAAGACTACCTCATGGTGTCTCCTCCTCCCCCTTCTATTTCTTCCCCCCTTCAATGTATGGAAAACGACCCTTCGAACGCCGACAAATATCACCGGCATCCAATGACTTGGACCAGGCCAGCTAGTCCATGAGTCAATGGAAGCGTCCCTGGAGACGGCTCAACCGGTCTTTCGCCTTTATACTGACAATGGATCGCCTTTGTCTGCTTGCTAGGGGGGTAGCGGAACGAATCGACTCGACTCGATGAACGGCATGGTAACGACAGAAAACAGGGTATTTGGAAAGACAGGAACGACTGGAACGACTATGCGGCTGCTCTGAAACGCCTCGGTGGTGTGACGGGGTCGGATGCTTGGGGTACCTGGACGCAAGACAGTCAGCCGAGCTTGTATGTCAACATCCTCCTTCGAAGAACTCACCCTTCAGCATGTTCTTCCATATTGCTGCTGGGACACCTCTGGATCATGCTCGTCTTCGGTTTCAGCTGCATCTGACCCTCCTTCGGTCAAGTCGATCTCGGATGGATAGGCAGTCGCCTCGCTTTGGATCGGGTGCCCCATCGATGCGAAGTGCTCCCGAATTCCGGCTCTTCTGTCTTGGACGACTCCGTTGATGGTTCCCAAGAATGTTTGGCTGTCAACGAACTGACGCGTAGCCTCGCCTGGTTGTACTCGGGGGACCTGCCGGAGCCGATGGCCTAGGGTGGCATTTGGGTGCTGAAAGCTTTCGAGCCCTTCCATAGGCTCGCTCTCGTTGTTTCGGGCGGCACTATTCGGCCATTAGCGGGGGTTTTTCCAAGATGGGTATCGTCATTCTTACCTGAGCCACCTAGGATCGCGTCGCCGCGATCTCTCCCGGGTGACGTTGGCGTCGTCGTATCGTCGCCCTCTATACCAGGTGTCCGAGTTGGTGGGGGCAGCAGTGCTTGACTGTCGTCATCAGTATTTCTTCTCAAGTCTCGCCCGACCATCTCTACCATCTCTCCTTGACATACCTGCACCTCAGCCTCCATATCTTGAGGAGGATAGTCATACAACAGGGACGACTCGGCAGCCGACAATGTGGAGCTCCAGTCTCTCGTCGGAGGAACGTCATCATACTGCTGGAAGCGCCTAGCGTCAGGGGCAGAGACGTGCCTCAGGTCCTCGGGCACCCTGACATCTGCGTAGACCAGACCTTCGGTCTTTGGATCCCAGGAAAACCGGCATCGACGACAATACCAGAGACCGTCATCATCCCACCGGAGTCGTCTACCGCACCATAGGCACTGAGGGCGATTACTAGGCGGCATGGCGGTCGTGCCCGAAAGAAGGATGGTTGATTGCAATACTGTGGCAACACGCCTAGGGGATCGGACTGAGGAGGGCCCAAACACACCGATTCTCGGGCGAAGTTGTTGACGTGGTATGGATGGTTTCCGATGCTGGCCCCTTTATTCCTATTCACGTTCCGGGTAGACTACTTGGACTGATGATCGTCGGCGAGCTCTCGATGGCCGCGGGCGCCGGTCAAGATGGTGCTTGATGGCGTAACCTTGGATAGGGACGAAAAGCCGGGAATGGAGTCGAGTCACGCACGCACGCTATTCCAGTTGATGCATACGCGAGTGGTGACTGTATGCGGCGACGATGTTCTGTCGATCAGGATGAGGATGGGGATGAGGATGGAGTCACAGGATGAGAGTGACAACTGCGATGTTTGGTCTTCGCTCTTTTTTTCCCCAGGGGGTGACGATATTTGTTGGTTGTGGCAGACGGGGGCCTGGGTGTGTCGTGAATTCGGCAGGCTGACTGGAGATACGTCACAAGCGCGCTGGGGCTTTCTTCGTCATTCGCGAGACGACGGATGTTCGACAACAAACCGAATACGGAGTATGTGCCGAATATCTTCTCCTCGACCGACCTGGATCTCATTCTATGACGGATGGAAGGGAAACGAAGACGACGGCGGCGGGTTCTGCTTTTTAAAGAACATCTCGAATAGCAACAACAACGGTGTCTCGAGTCTGTGTGGTGCGCATATGGTTCGCATTTTGGTTGCCTACCACGAAGGATAGAGGCCAGAGGACAGGGGTGAGGGCGACGGCTCGTTCCAAGTCTTCCACGAGACCCTCACCCACTCATCCGCGTGGTTTCCCCAGACTGAACGGAAGCAATATTGATGAAAAGGACGAATGAGGGCCACGCTCTGGGAGGTCGGTCCAGTTCGTTTTGACTGAGAACAAATGGGGCAGTGCAAAGGAAAATTCCACGCCAGGGCAAGGCGCGACCCGAGTAATAGCAAGAAGCGGGCAATGGATCAATGGCAGAGGGGTAAAAGAGAGATGGAAGAGGAGAACAATTTGGTCACCGCACCGGGAACCAAGTGTTTCTTAACAGAACCTCACTCGTGTTGGTGGGAACAATATTGCGACCACACCCAGCCACCGGGAATATCCCCCATCCAACACAAGATACCGTTGCAGAAGGTCTACGCTGATGGTGCCAATGGCAGAAACCCGGGGCTGGTGTCTGAGGGTCCCTCTACACCTGCCATTGTGCAAGATACGACGCCATTTATTCCGGGGGAGGGCCTGCAGCGGACGCGGCCTGGAGGATGGCTATCGTGCCCCATGTCTCAAATTGCATTCCGCCAGTCTCGGGTTATCCTGAGTGGAAAGGAGTCGCAGAATGATTCAGAGAAAGACATGAAGGGATTTCGACACCAACGATGCCAGAATATGACCTTCCCCAGCTTGAGAGAGACGGACACAGACACTGTCTATCTGCAGGTCTGGGTGGGCATGTGGACGGGCTTGTGAGGGAATTTGGAACCTTGCCGCCACAGGCCGTGGGCGATAGTGTACGGAGTACTCCGTACGCCTGCGACGAATACCCTGTCAGTACTGGAATGAGGCGTCGATGTCCATTGTTCACGGCTCGAGTTGGAGGCGATGTGCGCGAAATTACAGAAAACCAAAGGCACAAATGTGAATTCTCCGAATTGCTGCTATGGTACAGAGCACACCCAACACACACCATGAAGCCGTGGGTCCTGTCCTGTCGGCAGCAGGACGGGCGATGAACGAACGAAACTCATGCCTCCTGGACCTTGACCTAGCGTCAAGTGGGCGGGGAAGACTAGAAGCGGAGAAACAAGCAAAGAAAACAACCACGATTGCTCTGTCATATCTTGAAAGAAAAAAGAAAAGAAAAGGGAAAAGGAAGAACTCCTCGAGTTCTTGACCGTTATTTCATGCCCAAAACTCCATTCTACCATCTTCGACAGACTAGAGACGGCCGATTCTCACATCTGTTCGTACCTCCCAAAGCCAACGTCGGCCGTCACAGGGGAACACGGTAGCTGCTCCCGCTTTGACAGTTGGGTCGCACACGCTACAAGAGCCGGGCGGCAATTGTCCCGAGTGAGTGGCCCTGCACTTGCTCAGTTGGCACGACTGAAACGACTGTCGAACGAGTTGATCGCGTTCTCTGCTCGTTCCCGGCCATCACTTTCCTCTGAGTTGTCCACCCGGCTAGAGGAGTATCGCCGCCCAGTGACCCTCCATGGCCCTTGATCAACAAAGGCGGATGTCCACTGACGCGGATCTATCTGCGAATAGTTGGCCCCCGAGAATATTGGGCATGGTCGAGGTTCTGATGGACCATTGTAGTCCTCTGGATTCTCTGGCCAACTACAAGCTGGTTACTAAATGGTGCATACATGAACGGACTCTAGAAATGTCACAAACCTTCCCGCTTGGGCTGCGTCTGTGGCAGCGTGGATGTAGCTGATCTGGGCCATCTCGCATTCCCATGAGGCCCGGGTATCCGTTGCAAATCGCTGCTGTGCATCTTGGCGAGAGGGCGTCGCAGGCTGCACTCGGGAAATTGGGCGTACTGTGAGAAGGGGACTCCAGTCCTCTGGGAAGGATGGGGAACTCGCAACCAGAGACTCGCGTTGTGTAACGACATGCTGCAGCGGCTGCTGGCACCTGTCACCCCGTCTTCGATGTCGGTTTCTTTCTTGACGACGGGGATTCTCGGTGTGGCGCTGGCCCCGATGCTGTCCGGGCGATGGATGACCGTTGGGGTCTTGGTCTTGCGATCCATAATGATTTGGACGCGGAAGGTTATCCCAGGACTCTGCCATGGTATCAAAGTGCGACAAAGAGAGGTTGATCGAATATGGGGACACAGAGGTGAAGGCACAAATACTCAAGCGGATACCGATGATGGACTGGGAGATGTGACGAGAAAAAGACTCTTGTCATCGCAGTGAGCGGCAGATGCCCCCTTTTATCCTCACAGACCCCGGCGACATTTTCATTCTCGTCGTGGCTAAGTCTAAGGCCTCTTGGGCACCGGAATACCCTCCGTGGACCAGGATGACATGGACATGGACAGCTTCAGTCCGCGATCAAAGACTGACTCGATATAAGCCAATCGACCAGGAAGCCTCGCCTTCAGTCTCCCCCTCGCGACGCGGAAGATTGAAAGGGCCAATAATGTACATGACTTCATGTGTTCTTACACCGATTCCCATCGAAAAGGACCTATCCGAATCCCGCTACCCTGCCAGGTTATTGCGAAGCCATGTTGCACAGTGTGGATGAGTGACGTGGAAGGCAGATTTCAACAGCATCCGCGGGAACTTTGGACATGGGATATTGTCATGAAAAATACAAGTTGATCAAGAGAATCGCTACCCATGGGGAAAGTGCAGATGGTGATACATAACCTGACGGGGGGCAGTGTTCGGCGCCGATGTTGGAAAGGTGTGCATTCGTGATAGTTGCACTGGATACGATCACTGTCGGACTACGAGGCACACAACGGCATGACAGTCGCCAGGCTGTTTTGACCAACAAGAAAAAAAACCGGCATAGGTGGTCAACTACCCGAATCTCAACCTGGTGCCCAGCCAGCAAAACAAGACCAACCGAGAACGTCGTCTCAACAGAATAAAACAATACCCATCAGAGCTTCCCTGTCCACCACCACAGGGCGCTCCTCGGCCTTTGAAGTTGGTTGGGTGGATGTTCTGTTTGGCACTCTTTGGACATTTCCCACTTTACTGTTTCACTGAGCCCGAAGTAGGAAATGGCTGGTCTTTTACGGGCCGCTGAGGGCCTGTTGGCTCTCGGCTGAATCTGGTGGGATGCAAGTTGTTTGCTTGCAGCTTCACCCGCATGTATGTGAGTCTTACCCCCCTCTCCTGCCGAGACAAAGAGGACTCTACTCTCTATATTGATTAGAAAACTAACAAAGTCAAGATGAAGATGCACCTGTGCCATGCTTGAATAGCGAGATTCCCTGCTATTCGTATCTTGCGTTTCGACCAGGTGCCGTCCTGCAAGCCTCATCACATTGGAACCCACCACACACGCCTCCAGGCAGCGAGACTGGCATTCGAAGCCCTCGATTCGTCAAAGGTCGATTGATTAATGCACCAGACGAGGAAATCAAAGACCTTTTCCATTGACCCCTTCCCGCTTCAATTGGGAGGGGTTGTATGTAAAGGTTGATTTCCCTCACCAGCAATAATGGACTTCGGCAAATGCGCCTGGAGTCTTTCTGCTCACCGTGTCTCAGACTCCAACCATTGAGGCGTTTTGTCTTTTAACTAGCAAAAGCCGAACCAGGGCAAGGCGAATGGTGAACCTTTGGCGAGAGAGGACTCGATGGGTTTCGACAGGGGACTGGCAAAGAACACCTTTTTTCTTTTTCTTTTCCGCCTCGGCTCTCGTTTTACTCTCTCACCCTCGTCAACCAGGGCGGTTGCCTACCATCCCTTGTATTGAACGCCTCTTCACTTTCGTGGCACGCCGCACGCTACACATGCAGACTCCCGCCAGCAAGCCCCCGATACGCTGTCATACCATGTCAATGGTCTGATCTTTGTGTATGGAGGCTGTCATTCTCCTTGGTTCCAGCCTTGGTTGCACACACCGACGCTTCGTGTGCCGCCATGATGCACCGCACAAAGCCGCCGAGTAACGGGAGTGCCAGTGAGCTAATGGGAGCGAAATTGGGACACAAATCACTGCCAAGCCGGCGCGAGGTTTCCCATCCCAGACGCTGCGGACGCCGCCTCTCCGCCAGCGCTGCCCCGCCGCCTCCTTCGGCCTTTGCCTCCGGCTGGCCATAGCTCCATAGGCAACTTTACTGCCTAGTGGCAGGATTTCCTTGATTGGGGACGGCCTTGATTGGGGACGGGGCGTTGAACACGTCGACAGTTCATAACACGCCAGGGTGTCTACTGCAACCAGTGATTCCGCTGACGTGTTCAGAATGCAGTGTTGGGGGCTAGGTGATGTTCTGGGGGTTTTTTTTCTTTCTCTTGGAGTGATATTGCGGCTCTTGCTTGCTACGCCACTATGCACACACACGCCGGTCACACTTGCAGATGCCCTTCAGCTGACCCAAGGGCCAGAAACTGCCGCATGCCCATGGCCCCCAGCCAAAGTCTAGCGCAGAAAATGAGGCAGTGGTCGTGGTTTTTCATGACTGTCTGCCGCGATTTGCGCCTTGGCTGTTGGTAGGTTGTCGCTTCTTGTGTTGCGGCAGGGCGGCGAGCTTGGGCGATGAAGTTGGGCTTTGTGGATGCTGATGGAAAGAGATCGATCATTCGCTCCGTCAGAATCACGTATGCGTTCTGGATCACTCTTGGCCTTCTCGCTTCCCGAGCAGTTTTGAGGGGGTTTGGGGGTCTTGGATATGTGTGATCGCCTCATTCGTCACTACATGTTGCCATCATGCCTGCTATCCTCAACTTTGCGCCACGGAAGCAATTTCACGGCGGGATCCTACGAGGGATTGTCTCAAGGGAAGAACTATGAAATCTTGGTAATTTCTGTCATGTTTTGTGTTAGGAAAAGCCGGGAAGGTCTACGCCGCAGTTGTGATGAGCAAACAAGGAGTGGAGGTGAACAAAACGGAGTGAAAATCAAATATCTTTCAGATTGTCGAATTTGGTGGCTGTCTCATGAACAACGGAATACGAGGGAGATCTGCATGGATCTGGTCTCCTTGTCAGGCCTACTTTGTATGGCGTCCTTTGGCGGTTTGCGGGTAGGTCCAATGAAATGGCTTAGAGCTATGCCGAGCCATCTTCTGTTTCGACCTGGTCTCCCTTCACTTTTTGTATCTTTGATATTGAGTGGCTGGGGTTAAAAGGGGGTTCTTCTCTGGTTGCATCCGTCAGCTTGCGTCCGCTGGGTAGCTGGCACCCGAGATGCAGCAAGGAGAATGGGTGTGTATCGAAGTAAGTGTCCGCACATCATAACGAGACACCTTGACGACCTAGGGTTCCTTGATTGGAGCACAGGAGTGCAACTATAGAGGCTGATGCTGGGCTTCCCACGTTTTCCCTGCACCATTGCTCCACGCCGGAGAGGTTGGTGGGAATCGGTAGGTAAGGGACGAGGGAAAAAGTGAGGCGATCGACTGGGGGGAGGGGGCTATGTATGGATGGTCGTCCCATCGCCTGAGCGAATTCCCCAGACTATGATCCCTGTTTCAGCCGCTTCTCGGTAGTTGGGTAATACATACATACATATTGGGCGCTCAAACCCTGGCTAGTTTGCTGGTTTGCTGGTTGCCTTCTTTGATGGTGGGGGTTTGAGGACTCGGCCGATTCAAAGATGTTGTAATTGTGTACCCCGAAGGCCTTGTCTCTGTACACGCCCACCCCCCCCAGATGTACATGGACCTGGGGAGACTTGGCTGTCTCGTCATGTAGCACTGATTGGCTACGACTTATACCACGAGTTTTAGACTAGGTACCGGTAAGCTTGGGGAGGGGCCCAAGGTTGGATAGTGCAGAACTAGCTGAGTTGGTTGCACTATATACCTAACTTTGCAACTGTAAAGTAACGTCCACTCTTGTCGAGGAGTGTCAGGGACAGCTTACGACAGGACCTCCATATCGTATTTTCTAGATGTCCTAGCCGTGTCTGAATTTTCTCTGCTCTGGTCAAAGGGGTATTTGATCCTGCAACTATGGAAAGCCTCAAGCTCAACAGAAAGCCAGCGTATCACTTCGTAGTTGGACACTTCGAGTGGCGGCTGTTTCATACACCAACGTTTTAACCAACCTCAGCCACCAAAGGCCGAGTCGGTAGCGCACCTAGGATTATCGCACCGCAGAACGTGTCTTGTGCTCTCGTCAAGGACCGGGATCTCATTCTTTTGGGAGGTCGAGTCGAGAGCACCCAGGATTGAGGGTGTGTGTATGTGCTGATGAAAGTAGACAGGATACTGGCCCATGAATCCAAGGCGTTTTTCTCCTTCATTCAGCCCGACTGCGTCTTTGATCCGGGGAAACAAAACGCCAGTACATGAGCTGATAGGGTTCCTTAGTCTTGTGGATAAGGGCCTTGGAGTCTGCGAGCTGAGTGCAGTCACTGCGTAGAATGTCGCCCGTTGGTAGGGCTCTGATGTTTCATCGATGTCCGAATCCGATCTGCGTGATAGGGGGACTTTGGTGTTCTGGGGTGAAAGATTCTGTGTTGGAGGCTCTGAGAGTGAAATCCATAGATATCCTGTGGAAAGTCTTACAGGCCGGCGCTGGGAAGGCCAAGAGGCAAAGTCTGGCATCAGCAACTTCAATTTCGCCCCCTCCTTGCGGATGCGTGGCAGGCATGCCTTTGGATAGAGATGTGCATTTGGCTGGGGCTTGAGGAAGAGCGAGGTGTAGACTTGAAGGGTGGAAAGACTGATGGCTTTGAAATTGAAGTTGGAGAGTCAGGGTAGGAATGGGTTTTGTTTCGGTTGCGAGACGCAAACTCGGGGTATATTTTACAATTCGGAAGTGTCTTTCTTCCCTGTGTTCCGGGAATCGACGATATCCATTGACGACTCCAGGCGTTGTGCAAAATATTAGTTGAAGAAAGAAACTGCCAGGAATAGGAGAGGCAATAATAGTAACGGGAAAAACTGATGGCACCTAGATACTGTATCTCAGTGTCCTGTGTTGTTTGTGGATAGAAGAGTGAATAATGCATCTGGAGGAGAACGTGCAGGTATTCCCATTCCTGATTAGGAAATATGGTCCACTTGGCTGGTGGTTGTCGACTTTTTGCCCTATGCACAATACTCTAAATCATCTGCCAGAGTATAAATGGGTGTTTTGTTTGAAATAGAGATATATTAAAATCCCTTTATATATATGGGAATAATATTAACCATCCTGGGCCCGTAGAGTTGGTTTTTTAGACACTTGCAAGTTACATTGAGTCGTTGACCTACTCGCCCCTTATTCTATCAAAGGCTGGGAAGTGATATTGGATGTTCAGTGTAACTAATTACCATGAAATAAAATGAGAATTAAATCAAACTTTCAAAACTATCCAACAACAGGGAGGCCTCGATTACATTATATGCCGTGTAGGTCCAACCGACGTGAAGCAATATTAATTCTATGGAACTTGATCAACAAGTTCTGAACATATTCAACCAACCTTTAACAAAACGTGAGAGTTATCTCCATCGACATATATTTGAAGGGTTACTTGTTGCTCAAGATGATGAGGAATAACTTGGGTATCTCTACGCCAATCCCTTGCTTGTTCCACCAGCCGCCTCCTCTGCACAAGCGCATATTGCCACGATCGACAGAATCTTGGCACATTTCCCCATCCCAGACGCCGAGCCCGGCTGTCGAGTAACACAAAGCCTTCATTCCCTCCCATCCTTGCAGAAAGCCCACTTCGAGATGACGAATCATAGGGCGTGGGATTGACGTCTTCCTTCGGCAGAAGATAGGTATGTTAGTCCATTGTCCCCGTGGGGGGCAGTTGACCTTGCAAATTGCCGGCAGGGCATCCCGAGCCTTGATTATCACCGCTGTCGGTCAAGGATAACCCTCCTGTGTGGGAATTAGTAGCCAATAATGGTGATCCTGGTTTGAACGTGACCAACATTGCCTGTTTGGGCTCCAGTCTACGGCTTACTCTGCGCCTTACTTTTACATCTCTGCCGAAAGACGCAAGGTTTTGAGTCTGACGGCTCTTTCAAGACAGTTGAGATACCTATCAAGCGATCTTAAGAGAACTCCTCGGCCATTGATATCGTCGAGGCTGACTAGGTTGCATAAATACGGGTTCGCACAGAGCCGAAGTAGCCGTTCCTTGTCATCAGGAGGACCCATCTCAGCAATGTGAACTCTTCGAGGGCTTGCAGGATTCATCCCTCAGTGCCTCTCGGTGCCGATGACGGCGCTTCAACCGACGTGTAGCAATTTCAGACCCTCTTTGCGCCATCTAGGCCCCGCAGCTAACAAGATCCCTCCTCAATCATATCGATTTGCAGCGATCCCATCTAAGTGATTGCTCATATTGACTCCGCTCTTTGGATTGAACGCCTCCACTTCGTCAAGTTTAAGAGATCTTGCTTATGAATCTTTCCTCGCTCTTATATCCGCGAATCTTGTAATCTCCAAAACCTCGACAACAAAACATTCAAGTCAGTTATTGTCAGTTCTTCTTGCAAATCACAAATTGCCCATCATGACTAGTGGCGGATTCCTATCAAGACAAACTTCCAATATCATCGATACAATGCCGCCGGCTGCAGCTTGTGTCTCTTATCCTGGCCATGACCTTGAAAAGGCGACTAGACACAACTCTCGCGGCGTGGAGGACTCACCAGAGTCAACAGAAGTTGAAGAGCTAGAGTGGAATGGGTCTGATGATCCAGAACTGCCAGTGAACTGGCCGAAAAAAAAGAAATGGAGAGTCACTTTGACCATCTCGATGCTCTCTTTCCTGACGTTCGTTTGATTCAATTGCTTTCCTCAAGTTCATCTCCTCTCCCACCTATTCACTTCTTCTGTCAAGACTAACCCATCCCTCTCACCAGGCCGTTCTCATCATCGATGATGGCACCTTCAATTGACCAGATCTTGGAGGATATGAACACGACAAATCGTGATCTCGGTTCGTTTGCCGTCTCTGTCTTTCTCCTTGGCTACGCCTTCGGACCTCTCATCATCGGCCCCTCTAGCGAGCTCTTTGGCCGGTTACCAGTCATCCACATCTGCAGCGTTCTCTTCCTCTTCCTGACCATCGGGTGTGCAATGGCTACTAGCATGACGATGCTCATCATCTTCCGCTTCCTCACCGGCACGGTTGGAGCCTCTGCCTTCACTGTTGGGCCGAGCACCATAGGTGATATGTACAAGCAAGAAGAGCGCGGTCGAGCCATGTCGGTGATGAGTGTGCCGGTCTTGTTGGGGCCATGTATTGGGCCTGCGGTTGGTGCCTACTTCTCAAGAGCAGCAGGATGGAGATGGGACTTTTGGCTTATTATCATCATGGTCCGTGTATAGCCCCCAGTGTATTCCCATGTAGACTAACGACGTAGGACAGTCTGCCGTCGCTCTAGCGATCAGTTGTTTTTCCTTGAGCGAATCACATCCCCCTACCGTTCTCAAACAAAGGGCTAAAAAGCTTCAGAGGTCAAAGAACAGTTCTGATTTTCAACCCGAAAACGTACCTCGAGGAACTCCTTTACGACTCGTTGCCACAAGCATCATCCGACCCGTCAAAATGCTCACAATGTCTCCCCTCATCATTGGCCTCTCAATGCTGTCCGCTGTGGCATACGGTGTCCTCTACCTCATGTTCACGACAATAACTGAAGTTTTCAAAACTCGCTATGGTATCGTCAACAACGTTGGGCTGGTATATTTTGGAATTGGGCTTGGTCAAATCACAGGATCCTCCATCTTTGGTAGCATATCAGACGCCGTCATCCAGAGAATGGCGAAAGGAGGAGAACTGAAACCCGAATATCGCCTCCCTCCCATGCTCCCGGCTGCGTCTCTAGTTCCACTCGGTCTACTTCTCTACGGGTGGACGGCGGAATACTCCGTGCATTGGTTTGTACCTCTGCTTGGCAACTACTTCATTGGCGTTGGGGTTATCACTATTTTTATCCCCATCTCGTCCTATCTGGTTGACGCATTCCCAGATCATGCTGCTAGCGCAATAGCTGCGACTATAGTCCTCCGCAGCATTGGCGGTGCTCTTTTGCCCTTGGCAGGCCCGAGAATGTATGAACAGCTCGGCCAAGGTTGGGGCAACTCATTACTTGCTGGCATCGCGATACTTATGATGGGTATGATTTGGTTTACAATCAAGTATGGGGAGAAGTTGAGGACGGACCCTAGGTATAAGTTAAATCTGTAGATTGCTTTAATATTTAATTGTCTGAAGTCAAGTTACCGTTCTAGGTCTCCCAGTGTTTGCGTCTTGGGAGTCGAGGGCATGTATATGGGCAGCTGGAGAAGTGTCACCGTCAAGGCACAACCATTCCTAGAGCCTATTTCAGCCTCAACTACTGGCCAGTGCTTCAGTCAAGGCCCTGGAGTTGGTCCCTGGCTGGATGAATAAAGAGTTAGGAAGTTTTCCTTAAGCCCTTGTCATTTAACATGTCAGATTGAAACACCAGTCCCGAGACAGCTCCGTCATTCTCGTCCAGGTACCCGAAGTTCCTCGTGTCCCCATTAAGCCGTTGAGATTTCGCCTGAAACAATGGGAGATGTCTCGGGTGTGGTCTGACAGACATCGTTGCTAACCTCTATCAGCTTTCCGATCAAGTACCTCATGACAGCAGACTGGCCCAGGGATGTACTCCATAAAAGTCATAATGTTTGCAAACTTGTCAATTAATCTCTCCTTCTCTATGAAGTTTACGCCCTGTAGTATCTACTGAAAGTCGGACGTTCAATATGTACCTCGATTGTCTTCGCCCCTATTTCCAGACAAGGTAGTTAACGCTATGAATAGGTCAGCGAGAGCAAAGTGCGAGCCATGCGCCTTATGCATTGTGCAGTACATGAGGCTGCCTCGAAACTTCTGTCCTACCCGAGGAGCAGGCTGAGGCCCAGAGCCAGATAGTTAGATCTGATGGCGTAGACAGCACTGCCAATTGAAAGTGTGAGAACCCTGTCCATAAGTGAGTTCCTGCATGCTGCCTGATATGTTGAGTTCTCACAACCACGCCATGGAGTACGAGAAGTAAATAGAAGCCCCGAGTCACAACCTGCTAATGGCGATCAGGCTTTACTTACATCGCTAGAATGTTTCTGTTGTCCCCCAGCATAAAACCTGGGAACACTTCTAGACTTCTATCACATAAATTGGCTATGAAGGATCTTCGCCAGTATTATTAGCAGCGCGATGAGGTATAGCTAGAGTCACGGGCTACCGATAATTTCCACATAAAATTGAGATTCAAAAGGTTTTATACATTTAAGATATGTCTCTGAAAGGACAGAGATCAAAATCTATATACACTAATAAAAACTGATCCGAACTCGCGGATCCATCGCTTTCCACTAGGGACGAAGCGAATCTCGTTGCAAACACACCAGTAGGCGGGCCAAAGACAAGTATTAGGAATGCCTATCAAGCTTTTTCAAGCCTTACAGAGCATATCGCTTGGCCTTCTTCATGGAGCGGCGGCGGCGGCGACGGCTGGAGCAGCCGGTCTTGGGAGTTCCAGTGTTGGTGGGAGCGGGCTGGGCCTGGGTGGGAGCAGCGGCGCCGTCAGACTTGACGATGGTGGAGAAGGTGGGAATGGGAGCGCCTGACTGAGTGGGCGCGGGCTGCTCGTTGCCACCGGATGCGGGCTTGGTGGGAGAGCCGGAGGCGGGAGCGGTGGTAGAGGCACCAGCAGGGGAGGTGGCCGAGGGAGTATTGCCAGAGCCGGAGCCAGATCCCGAGCCAGAACCAGAGCCGGAACCGGAGCCGGAACCAGACCAAACAGCAGGGCCGGGAATCTCGTAGCTGGAGTAGCTACCGTAGATGTTGAAGTGGATGCCAGCGTCAGAGTACTTGTAGCCAGTGTTGAAGTCGAAGCCCTCATCGGGGACGGCGTTGCCAGAGCCAGTCACCTCAACCTGAACGCAAGAGGGATAGAACTGGGCACCACGGGCGCTGTTCTCGTCGAAGCGGTCGTTGCTCTCATGATGAGCGATGATTTCCTGTCGGATCAAGTACTTGCCAGCCTTGAGTGAAGAGGGAAGGTCGAAGTCGATCTTGCCCTTGTTGTCGATGAGCTTCTGGACAGCCCAGGCCGAGCCATCATAACCGTCCTCCTGGATCTTGGTCCAGATGGCGCCGGTGCCATCACCCTCGGTGTACTCGGCAATGTAGGTGATGATGGGACCCTGGTGAGATCCGTCGATGATGTCGTCGGAACGGGTGTTGTGGTACCACTCGAAGGTGAGGGTATCACCGGCGCCAGCGGAGACGAACTCGGGGGCAGCCTTGCCTCCGTTGACGTTGCAGACAATGTCAGGGCTGGAGAGGTCCTTGACGGGGCTGTTGTTGGAAGGGCTTCGGATGTAGACGTCCTTGCCATTTCCCTGGTCTTCGCCGTTGACCCAGACGCCGTACATGAGGGCGTGGCCGGAGACGGTGCTGGCCATGGCCAGAGCGGAAGCAAGGGAGAAACGCATGTTGATAGATGAAATGTATGTTATGTTCTCTACGTGGATTGTAGGTTTCGGTATGTATCAAAGGATTGGATGAAGCGAAGATCGCTGGGATAGATTCGGCTTCAGTGGGTAGGTAGTAGCAAGGAATGAAGGGTTGGCACAGCCAATCGAAAAGAAAGTGAAGAAAAAAGAGAGAGTGAGAGACAACAAAGACAAGAACAAGAAAGTGGTTTGCAGCGACGAGTGTAGAGAGGGAAGAAAGTGAAGTTGGAGGGCGACGCCCAGCTGGACTTATATACAACCATCAAGTCACAAGCTTCCTAAGCTTCCTTTCCGTACCTTACATTGGAAGACTGACCAAGGAGTGGCAAAACTAGTCCCGCAGAACCCCCCTGCTCAACTCCCCAATGGGACTTGAAGGCACATACCTAGCAGGGGCGGCCCTCAGGTTCTGCACACCGGGATGGGCTCTCTCTCTCATCTCGACAAAGTCTGTTGACGAAAGTGTGCCAAGTACTTCGTAAGACGCCAAACATGCGCGGGCTGAATGGATGGACGACGTCTCTCTCCCTCGCCCCAGGGTCCCTGCAAGAGTCTGTCAGCTGTGTGTAAGCGACTCGGCACCGGACGGCAGTTTTCACGCGAATCTAGATGGACTTGCGTACGAGCATCTGCGCGTATCTGTGCTGGTAAAGGGGTGGTTCAGCAAGACGGTTCTCTTGGGTCGCTTGCAAGGACCCCCTGACTGAAGAAAACCAGGAACACTGACAAGCCAGGTTTCCTGTCGGAGGGGCGTTGCGACACTGATCCCTACTTTAAAGAACCTGATAGACGGAAAAATCCAACGGCACACAGACGGAAATTGGGGGAGGGGAGAGAAACTTGGGTCGTCAATTAGGTGCGGCGCGTGTCTCCAGAAGATTGCTTGTTCTCCGGGAGGCCTCGGTATGAGCCTCAGCGGCGCCAAGGCCAAGAACGAAGCCCATTATTGGACAATTGACAGACGGTGAAACTGGTCCAAACCCAGGGACTCTTTTCCAGGGATCCCTTCCACCAACGAGGAATCAGCATTGGGGAGTCTCTAACTTAGCGCCCGTCTCCCCCCCCGCCACCAAGACAGACGGAAACCCCTGTTCATGCCACCCTATAGGTCGAAAAGTTGCTGTCTAGTCCCCTAACTCAGCGTTTCCAAGCTCTCCATCCGTCCTGACTGTCCTGTGGGGAGGGGGGGTTTGTGACGATGCATCTGTGTGTGTCTCTCACCCCTGAAGATCAGAAACGAGACGGGCCCAATGATGTCTGGCCAGCGGACTTTGGGTCGCTTGGCGATAGCTGCCCGCTTCCCACCTGAAACTAGCAAAGAGAATGGTCTGATCCGACTGGGGGAGAAAAAAAATGGCGATGGGAGAGAGGCGGCGAAGGGGGAAGTTTGATGGTGGAAGAAATATATAAAAGAAACAAGCTTATACATATTGTCAAACAGTCCAATGCGTGAAACATAATCACCCCATTTCTCGAAAGGTAATGTTTGGGAACTTTCCTAGATCCTCCGAAGTGGGAGGTGATTTGTTTCCTTTTTTCGTATGTTGTCTTGACATCTACAGAGTAATTACATCTCTAGCCATACCCCAAGATCTCACTTCTACTGCTCCCATAGAACATCAGCGTGCTAAGTTGAAAGCCTTCTCGAGGCAATTCAGGGCAACTCTTTCCGCTGCCGCCTTGTTGTCCTCTCTAGGCGTCGTCTCCCAGACTCCTGTCCAGCCATCACAGGCAGGGCCCACTGGTTGCACGCTCAGGGGGCTTATTCCAGTATCTATCTGCCATCTCCATACCGCGAGGGGTATGATTGGTAGAACTCCATCGCAGCTGGCGTCGGATCGCCACGGCTGTGTTTTTGACACCCCAGCACTCTTCGCAGAAGCAGCAGCCCGACCATGTTGTATAATGAGGAGCCCGGTTGAAGATGTGCTCCCAATCTTGGAGAACGTAGTACTCCGTATCCGAAGAGATATAGTCCATCGCTGCCCAGCGCAACGTGTCACAGCAGCATTCGCAGTCCCACCACCTAAACAGCTTCTCGATAAATCCCATATCGTAGGAGGCGGCAGGAATATCCTGGTACTTCCACTGCATGAACCACTTGACTAGATTGGCGCCATTCGCGTAGTAACGCACCCCGTTTGGGTAGCAATCTAGCCACATCTGCCGACGGGCTTTGGCGTTGTCTGGCGTTGGCGGCTTCTGGGCGAACTGGATGGCAGATATATGCCGGCAGGACTCGCGAAACTCGGCCATGAAGGACGAAGCGAGAGGGTCGAACAACTGGAAGAGACGCCTGGTGATCTCCTCCGCCGCCCCGGCCAGTCCCCATTTGCTATCGCCTTTGCGCGGACGGAGCCGGACGAAGAAGTTGGCGTCGGATGCTTCCCACGTCCTGAACCGATGGAGCCGCAACATATCGAGGAGACCTCCCGCCGGTCCCACCAGGTTGTCCAGCAAGAACTGGAATCTAGTCCTCAAACTCCTGTATTCGTAGTCGATATGATCCCACTGATGGATCGTGGAATTCCTAAACTCCCGTACCCTCTGGTTCTCCTCCCTCCTCTTCCAATTTGCGTATTCGTGGGAATATCCGAAAACCTCGTCGTAGTGTATAGCGAGTGAGCCGCGCCCGAGAACCATCATGTTTGCGGAAAAGCTTGCTATCGTATCTCTGAACTTGGAGCGTTCAAGAGGGGGCGGCTCTTTCACCTTGAAGCTCCGCTCGCGCGTGGTGATGTAGGGACTGTCGTACCCGGGGAATATTGGCTCTATCTCGGGGAACCAGGGCGTCGCTTTCTGAGGGATGCCCTTGGTCCTCCTGTAAACGTGCTCTCGGGGCCAGGTGATGAACTCGAACGTGGGAAGATGCTCGAGCTGCAAAGGATTGTTGACGAGGAAGTATTCATAGAAGCACGGCATCGGCCCCCAGTCCCTTTCGAAGAATGACTCCAGGTTTTCTGCCTTGAACGGATCCTCCAGTACCTTCTTTGACCGACATTCCCAGAAATTCTTGGCCTCCTTACTCGACTGGCCTGGCTGGATGCCCTCGGTTGAGAAGACGAGCGTGAGTCGGCATGAGATCTGGCTGGTTGACAAGGGACTCATCTCGCGGACCAAGTTGTAGGCGTCGTCGACCTTGGCGAGCATGACCATCAGGGCAGCGACGAAATAGCCTCGTCTAGGAGCAAGCAGATGGACGGTCACCTCATGGAGCTTTTCGATCTTGATGAGACGCACCACCAGGTCATCGTCCATATCCCGGATGGTGCCGATGCTGCGATAATCGTTGCCGTTTATGGTCCAGGTGTATTCAAGCTTGAGCCATGTCCCATCTGTCAAGGTTGAATCGATCCATATCCTAAGCCTCTTGATTTCGGTGACATGGTCGGGGAGCTTGCAGTGAGGCAAGAACTCCTCGTTGGTCTGGCGACAACATCGCACGAGTCCGTTGCAATCTCCTGTAGCTGCTGCGCAGGACCATATCATTTCTCTCAGCTCGTACGGCAGAGCGAGGATGTCAGGGATGGAGGGTGTCATGGTTGTTGTCGGGTATTGATGTGTAGTTCGTGGAAGGGCTCTAAAGGATGGAGAAAAGAAATCGATCTTTGACAACGACGCAGCTTTATATGGCATGAAAGAATAGACTTTTACCTTTCTACGTAGTTTCCTGAGTCATCGTAAAATTTAATTTCATGTCTTGAGAACGTACAGTCGTGGGGGAAGGGGTAATTTGAGACAGGTGATAGTAATTGAGTTGCACATTGCGCAGTCGCAAAATATATTTTAGTATTCCATTACTCAACTTCAATCTGGCGGCACAACGACGACTATGACCCGTTCTACCTTTTCGTCACGGGAACCTATACATGATTGCCCTTCCCACGCTCTTCGAATTGTGATAGAGGGTCCATCCAGCCCCTATCTCCGTCGTCAAGGGGAGGAGTCGTGTTATAGGTCATATTGTAGGTCATATTGTTAATGAGAATGCTCGCAAAAACCAAAGTGCAACCCAACCCTAGCTGCGAGGTGTTTGCCACGAATGTGACCATTCTCCATGTCAGCGTATCGGGGTGCAAGTGAGCAATAGGAACAACAAGACATTCAGAACCATGTCCTCCTCAGAGGAAAAGAGTCATGTCCTTAAAGCAGTCACATATACCACATTCAAATTCAAGCTCAAACTCATAGCATGAATCAAGAAAGATGAGGCTGGGATGAAGTGTGCGTCTCTATATTAGCTCCGCTATGGAGTTTCCAGGCAACACCACGTGGAGGTTCTAGAGTCCGTCTTCGTTGCCCATAAGGATATTGGAAAAAAAAAACAATCGCTAAACGCTACTGGAACAAAAGAAAACAAAACGAACGTGGGGGGGAGGGGGG
>JABFFI010000125.1:16925-36836 GCA_013623725.1 Fusarium robinianum | reverse complement strand
GTAGGTGGTTGCGGGGGGGGGAGGGGAGGGATGGACCGATGATGGGTCAGGTGAATGTTTGGGGAATCGTCGATCCCAAGACAGAAGGAGCGATGGTCGAATGTGTGCTTGCTTGCTTTCTTGCTTGGGCGATTTGCTGGAGAGAGAAGGAGGGGCAGCACCTCAGCGGCGGCGGCGGGGAACGGTTCCCACTGGGCAGGAGCGAAGGAGCCCGGAGGACAGATAGAGGTCCCGTCGGTTTAGTTGATGATAGCAGAGGGGAGGGATTTTCGACTTGTTTTTCCTTTTCGTTTCTTGTGTTTTTTCCACCTTTCTCTTCCACCTGTTCCCTCTTCCTCTCACTGTCTGGATAACGGAACCGGCGATGGTAATGGCGGGGTGGTGGTTGGTGCTGCTGGATGCGCTGGCTTGGGTAGGTCGTGCGTGTTAGCAGGTAGATACCGAAAAGCTTCACTGGGTGACACGAGACGGGTGATCCGACGCTTTTGGCATGCCAACCCCTCTGAATTCCAGATTGCATACGGAGAGAATCAACCCTCCCCCCTCCCGCCCATTGTCCAGAAATTTTAAAAATAAAAGAAAAAAGGACCTTCCACCGACGGGGTGGAAATGGATCATAAGCTTGACGCCTCGACCGCTGTGTCCACTGCTATCCACTCCATCTCTTCCCGTCGTGTAGGTATACACGATTGGCAATAGAATAAAAAAAAAAAAAAAAAAAAAAAAAAAACAGTCCCTACCTTGTCGAAATACCCTCGGATCGCGACGAGACACACAATAACAAGACACGCCGGGATAGAACAAGGTCGAAAAGATTGCGGTCAAGGGCGACTCGTGTTCTTTTTTTTTTTTTTCTTTCGTCGGCCGATTGTCGATCGTTGCTTGAACTGCGTGTCTTGTATAATACGGGGGATATATCGCACGGGAAGATGGACGCTTTCGATCGACAATTCTTTTTACTGAAGCGGAAAGAGTTCCCCTTCTTAACGTTTTCAGAAGAAGAGCAAGAACCTCAGGGAGTCGAGGGAGAGGAGGGGGGAAAACAATAAAAAATAACAGGCAGGTTCAAGACAAGGTCTGACTTTGGGAGGGAGGGAGGGAGGGTTGGTAGTATTAGTATGTCCGACAACTACAGTTACAGAACCGGGAGTACGGAGTACGAGCCCGGAGAGACTTGTTTTTTCTTTGCATGCATGCATTTTCCCATCTTGTTGTTGGATGGAGGGGGAAGGGGGGGGCAGACGCCCCTGTCCATTAAGTTGAGGATCGAGATTCGTCAGTCTGCCCTGGCATTTCTCTTACCTCGGTAGGTGGGGGATGGGGAATTTGTGACAGAAGATGCGGATTTTGAAAAAAAGACGGGGGGAGAGAGAGGACGGGATGACGAAGTTGGTCTATTGGGTCAAGGGTCCATCCCATCCATCCAGTCCATAAGTTTTCTTCCCCTTTTTGCTTCGTATCATGATAGTTCATATCGACGACGGCCGATATAGATGTTATTGACTTGCAAGTAGTACTTAGACACCCATCCATCTCATTTAGGACATTACCAGTTAACTCGATACCTAGGTAGGTATCTCTGGTTTGTTGTCTTTCCATCATACCTCTCTTCCCTCCATCATGAGTTCCAAGTTACTCACTCTCCTCCATGACACAATCAGCACGACAACTCATCACTTCAACGCCTCCTCCGCAATACCTACCTACCTACCTACCGCTCTCCCACAAATACCCCGCAAGATAGACAGTCCTACAAAACAAAAACACCAAAAAAACCTGTATCATCTCTTGCATCTTTCTTCACCAAGCCTCGCAATCACCCCCTCCATGACGTCACACTCCCCTGGTCTCCCCCTTGACGGCCCACCCGCGTCCTTCATCCCCTTCCCCCCTGTCCCTTGAAACCGTGTAAGCGTCATCACCATCGCCCACATGGTACCATCCGCTGCCTTTCCTCACTCCAGAGGTACCCTCCCTCCGATAGGGCCGCCGATTCCTACCCCTCCTGCCACTTAGCCCAGCCATCGGCTCCATGGTGCGAAATCGAAGGACACTGATCGAACATCCTCCCGCAACGGCCGTGATGCGCCGATCCACTTAGTATCTTAGCATGGGTTCACTTAGCGCGTCTTTCCTCGACCTTTTCTTCAAGACGGTGTAGACGGAGAAGAGCTCCGGAGTTGCTGACTACGTACGTACGTACCTACTCCTCCTACTGTAGGTAGGCAGGGATTCATGTCATGTCCATTACTCGCTGGCTTAAGCCCACCGAGTCGGAACATTCCCCCTCTCCCCTTCTCCTGCTGTCGTGCATCCCGCAGAGAAAGTGCGAGCATGAAAGCAAGACAAAGAGACAAAAGGAAAAAAAAAATAAAAAAATCTCTGAGCTCTCCTCCCCCCCCGCCGACGTCATCTTGCATTTTGAGCCGCCATTTTCCTCACGCCACTCTCAGCCAGGTGTCTGCCGTCTTTAGATCACACATCCTTGCTCGGACCCGGAACAACGGACGGACTTACTCCAACTCAGCATCAAACACAACCATCGTCGTCGCCCTTGTCAGGGACAGAGAGGTATTCGATTCCCTACTTCGAGGACACAGCGGGAAGTCGTACGATTAACGTCAAGTCAATTTCTCCGCTATCAGTTGACAATTTGACCTGTTGTAGGTACGAATACGTTGTATGTGTGTATGTAAAGCGCCTCCTCTCACACTCACAGTATCACCTCAACTCAAACACCGAGAACGTCAAAATACCGATAAAGGAGCACCTTAAAGTTCCCCAGATCAACGTAATATAGCTTCTCTCCTCCCCTAGTCCCGGGAGCGCCCTGTCGATCATGGAATCCTATCTATCCCCCCCATCACCGGCCATGATCCCCATCCTCCCACGCCTCCGTCCCCTAACCCAGCAACCCTCCCTCCCACATTCTCCATAGCAGATCATTCATCATGGCCTAGAATATCCTCCGTTCGAGACCCTTTGATCGACAAATGCCCAAAATGCCGGTGCCTCCCCGTTCATCTCGGAGAGATAGGGGGTTCCGGTCCCTCGGTAGCGAGACAGCGTAGATCCACTGCAATAAAACTCCCCGAACCCCGGCGGAACTCTCATCCTCACCGAGAAACTTGGGAGGGGTTTGGGAAGCAGTACCTACTACGTATTCCGTTGCGGTCTATGAGTGAGTAATCCCGGTGACATCACTACCACACGCACACACATTATGTTCTCATCCTTGGACACACATACACGCAAAGCAGCGTCAAGTCACTCCTAGTTCCCAAAGAGCTCAATCCTATCTATATCTGAGCGGCCTAAACTCAAGTAGCACAGCCGATCGATGAAGAAGGCTGTCGAATAGAAAATGTACATAGGACATCAAGGAGATTTGAACCCAACCCGCAGATCTATGCACAACTGCCCAATCTTAGCCACTACTTGACCCGACATCACCATCTCTTCGAAAGCCTCCAAGCTAGCATAGTTTGTAGACTTGCCGAGAAAATTTAATTAACATCGAGTGTAGCTATTATTGATTGCTCCATGGTGGGTGATTTCGCCCCAATCGTAGGGGATGATCGACTATGCAACTAGGTTTCTAGAAACGACTACTTCATTCAAGATCACTTGTAATACCCTGAACCTGTATCAGCCGAGAACACCCTTTCCCTCTACATAGGCAAGGTAAGTTCTCTAAACTAAGTACAGAGAGACCAGGGCCATGGAAAGACTACGCAATTACCCCCCAGAGAACAATGTCAGCACATGTCCAATTGCAGAGTTTCAATGTGTTATTTCATTGTAGAGAATATCCCAAACCATCTATCCACTTCGCAATACCCTACCCGCGCATCCCAAACCTGAGCCCGTTCTGTCAACATCAATCTGACAAACTCCTCCTCTTCTGCCACCACCCCTTTCCCTTCTCCTCTCTATCCAAATCTAGTCCTGCACAACAAGAGGCTCAACGTTCCAGATCATCTCCGCATACTCGTTGATGCAGCGATCACTGCTGAAGAAGCCCATACGAGCCACCGAGATAATACACTTCTTGATCCACTCTTCCTGGTTCCGGTACGCCTCATCCACAAGATGGTGTGTCTCGATGTAGCTGCGGAAGTCATCAGACACCAAGTAGTAGTCGCCGTGGTCACGGACAGCCGCAACCATGGCGCTGAAGTCGTTGGGCGTGCCGAAGGTGCCCTTCTCGATCTCGGCGAACACCTGCTCCAACTCGGTGTCGACGCTGTGTGAACCGTACTGGTGGGCATGGCGAATGTCCTCTACATCCTCGGAGAGGTTTCCAAACAGGAAGATATTGTTCTCGCCGATCTCGCGAGTGATTTCAATCTAGATCAGTCTTAGCAATCGTTTCTCACTATTAAAGCTTAATCGTCACTCACATTAGCACCGTCGCAGGTACCGATAATGAGTCCGCCGTTGAGGACGAACTTCATGTTGCTGGTGCCAGAGGCCCTGTTGTGTTCGTTAGTCGTGCTATTTCCATCAGTTGAGCTAAGGGGCGAAACTTACTCAGTTCCTGCGGTCGAAATATGCTCACTCAGGTCTGAAGCAGGGCAGATAATCTCCGCCTTGCTCACGTTGTAGTCGGCGATGAAAATGACCTTGAGGAGGTCACCAATATCCTCATCATTGTTCACGACTGACCCAACAGCGTTAATCAGGTGAATAATCTGCTTTGCCATCCAGTAACCTGGGGCTGCCTTGCCACCAAAGATAGAGACACGAGGCATTTGCTTCTTTCTCTCCTCAGGAGTCATGGCCTTGAGTGCGAGATAACGATGGATCACTCCAAAGATGTTGAGCTGCTGTCGCTTATACTCATGGATACGCTTGACCTGCACATCGAAAAGCGCGGCTGGGTTCACGTTCACACCATTGGTGGCCTTGATGTGCTTCGCAAGCCGAACCTTGTTGGCGTATTTGATCTCTGACCACTCCTTTCGGAATTCCTTGTCTTCGGCATACTTCTCAAGATTGTTGAGTAGCGTCAGGTCCTTGAGGAAATCGTTGCCGCCGCACTTGGAGGCAATGAGCTCCGAAAGCCGGGGGTTTGCCTGGTGGAGCCAACGGCGCGGAGTGATGCCGTTTGTCACGTTGGCAAACTTGTCGGGGCCATAGATCTTGACAAAGTCCTGGAAGATGGTGGTCTTGATGAGATCCGAGTGGAGCTCTGCCACTCCGTTGACCTTGTGAGATCCGACAATGGCCAAGAATGCCATGCGCACCATCTTGGGCTGGGACTCCTCGATGATAGACACCCGGCTCAGGATGTCTCGGTCGTTGGGGAATGCCTTCTCAACGCTCTGAAGGAAGAAGAGATTAATGTCGTAAATTATCTGCAAGTGCCTAGGGAGAAGGTGCTGGAGCAAGCCCACAGGCCACTTCTCCAGCGCCTCAGGAAGGACGGTGTGGTTGGTATAACCGAACTGGACAAACGTTAACAAAACAGCCGTGGTAGATGGATGAACGAAACTTACAGTAGCGACGACAATGCTCCAAGCAAGATCCCACTCGAGATGCTCGATGTCAATGAGGATACGCTGCAACTCGACAATGGCCAAGGTCGGGTGGGTATCATTGAGCTGGATAGCAACCTGGTCAGGGAACTCAACCCAGGGGCGCTTGGCCTTCTTGAAGCGGCGAACGATATCGTAGAGTGACGCAGAAACCCAGAAGTACTGCTGCTTCAGCCGAAGCTCCTTTCCGCGCTCAAGGTTGTCGTTGGGATACAGGACAGCGCTGATGGTCTCTGCTCGTTGCTGGTCGGCGACCGAGCTTTCGTAATCTCCGCTGTTGAACTTTTGGAAGTCGAACTCTCCTCCAGAAGCCTTGCTGGACCATAGTCGGAGGTTGTTGGTTGTGGGGGTGTCGTAGCCGGGGATGGGCACATCGTAGGCGACAGCCTGCACGATCTCGCCTCCTTCCCAGATAGAGACAGTTTTACCATCCTGATCTGTAGTCTTGCGGACGTTTCCGAAAAATTGAATCTAGATATCGCCATTAGCCTCAGAGAATCATGCTACATGGCGATTCGGCTCTTACATCAACCGTCACATCATGTCTGGGGAACTCCCAAGGATTGAAGTCGAGCCAGTAGTCGGGAACTTCAACCTGGTATCCGTCAATGATTTCCTGCTTGAAAATACCATATCGATATCGAAGGCCATAACCCCATGCGGGGAAGTCGAGAGAGGCAAGACTGTCGAGGAAGCATGCAGCGAGTCGGCCAAGACCGCCGTTGCCCAGAGCAGCATCATGCTCTTGGCCAATAATATCCTCGATACGGAAACCGAGGTCGGCGAGACCAGCTATATGGGGTGGTCAATCAGGTGCTTCAATTCGGCGAGGTTCAAACAGGGAATTCTTACACTTGGCAGTGTCCTTCTGTCCAATATTGAGCATCGCATTGTCCAGGGCACGGCCCATCAGAAACTCGAGACTGAGGTAGTAAACACGCTTGGAATCGCGATAAGTCTGGCGCTGTTGAGTCTTGTTCCAGTCGAGGATCAGCCGGTCGCGGAAGGCCAAGCTGGTGGCGGAGTAGGCGGCATGTTCGTCACAGTTGAACATGGAACGGGCGAGTGTGGTCTCAACATGTCGGACAACTTCTTTCTCGAAGCCTTCCTTGCCAACAAAGCCCGCTGTTTGGCTGCGCTTCCAGGCCTCGCGCTGGGGTTCGGGGATTGAGGCTATTCCAAAGCTGTTAGTTGTTGGGGTTCATCTGGGAGACGGGGGGTGGGGATAGAGGAGCGGGGGTTGGAGCTTGGAAGCTACAGCTCGCAATCGGAGCTGCCGATCACGCAGAAACTCGCAGAGAAGAGGGAATTGACTCGGGAATATACCTTCAACACCCCTGATCTCGCCAGGGCCGAAACCAGTTGCGGTACGAGTGTGCTTGGGGCGAGAGATGCCTGCGGGGGCGACGGCACCCTGGATGTCGACAATGGGAGCTCCCATGGAGGGGCGCCTCTCACGGGTGGGAGATCGGGGCTGCTCGGACGCCATCTTGCCGGCGTGTCTTTTCCAGTGGTCAGCCGACGGTGCAACAGCTTAACGGCAGGAGGGAGGATGCGAAGAAGAGGTTGCACATGGCTTCAGGCCCGCGGGGCACGCGTTAAGTACCTATGCCAATGCCCTGGTCTCGGTGAAGGCGAGAATCAGATCAGATCACCCACCTCAACGTTCAATGATGCCGCACGTCAGATAAGGCGACTGGCTGGTCGAGACGAGACGCAACGCACCTCGAGGTGGGGGAGCGGGGTCGGAGGTGCAAGGTAGAGTCGCAGTAGCTCGTTGCGTGCCCTGCTAGAGATGTGGATTGGCGGCTGAGGAGTAGCAATCAAGGTGACAGAGGGTTCGAAGGATTCGAGGGGGAGGGAGAGAAACAGAGTGGGAGCAGTTGAGGTCAGTCGAATTGATCGGAGGGGAGGAAGCTCAAGATATAGCTGTAGCTATATGTTGATTCAATGGTTCGTTTAAGACCTGGTTGCAGGAAGCTACCAAGGTAGCTGCAGAGAAAGACTGAGACGGCGCGGGCGAGACAAGACGAACTGTGGGCGCCGGAAGAGCTGTTGGGCGGATCCGGCGACGGAGCTGGCGGATGAAGAAACAGGAGCTGGTGGAGCTAGGGGTGGCGAGGGAGAATCGACGGTGAGGAGTTTGCGAGGGGGGGGGGGAACTGAATTGACAATCCAAAACTAATCGATGCAAAAAGGAAAGGAAAAGAAAAGGTGATGTAGATAGATGATAGGAAAGGATGATAGTTGGTGAGGACAAGAGTGAAGAAGAGAAAGAGAGCAAAGAACAGTAGAGAGGTGCAGTCTGGAGCGTGTGGGAAGGAAGGAAAAGATGGGTGGTGAGCTCTTGCTGTACCTTCCTTTTAGTCTTCCCATCAAGAACTCAACCTTCTCTCGTCTCCTCTTTTCTACTTGTACGAGTATTTCATCCGGAGCTCGTCTAGTACCTAGACAAAACAACACAATTACCTGACCGGTCGTCCCCGTCTCTCACTCATCTCCACCCCATGTTTTGCTGCAATTCGACCTCCCTCGACGATGAGACCGCATGCCTATCGTGCCTCCAGCAACCAACACCAACGAGTGGAGGAGACATGATCTCCCCCCTCTCTCTTTCCCCCCCCGCAGCAACTCGCCTCGATCTGTGACATGACGACATTGTCGGCACACCCCCCCCTTCTCGGCCATTATCACAAGCTCGTGGCTCGTTGCAGTCCTGTCCGGTGCAGGCGGGATGCAGATGTAACATGCAGATGCAGCAGCGGTATAAAAAAAAAGCCACAGCAGGCTTTGATTCAGAGTGATTCGGAGGAGCTTTGTGCAACCTCGACCACCAAGATGGATATCAAACTGCGTCTCACAACGTTCTCTTGATACCCTCCTCCATTCCTTGCTTGATTCTTTTCCCCTCTTCATGAGCCACACTCGTTAACCGGTCAGCCATGCCTCGTATCCTGCGCCTGAACAGCCCAGACCCAGCTAGTTCCATATCCATCCCATCAACCAAGACGATGAGCTCCATCTGGCCCCCCCGCCACGTCTCGTTTGAAGCCCCTCCTCCACCAGCAATAACAACAGCAGAACCCAACAGCTTGCGCCATTAGTGGCCGCCCCTCACCCACAGACTGCGGGGCTGTGAAGCTCCAGCGATGCAACCTGGGGGGGGGGGACCTTTTCCAGCAAATCTCATCAGTCTTGACCGGTGTACGCATCCATGGTTATGGTATTCTACCGTGCCGTATCCAGGGTAGCCAAAAGGGTAACCCGAGACAGAAATCTAGAGTTTGTCTTTGAGGAACCCACCATATCCCCGAACGACAGATTGCCTTCATTCCTCGTGCCTCTGTCTTAATACCCGTTGACACAGCTATGGTGGGTAACAGCTCGGTCACCTCGGTCACCCGGTTCCCGAGGGCAGGCCGAGTTTGAGCCTCCAATACCTTCCACACAGCTAGGTACTCTGGCAAACCGAGAAAAACTGATCTGAAATCGAGATGTGCACGTACAGGGAATGTGGTGTTTGTCCCATGGGACGCCCGGACAGGCAGTTTCGGCATCTGCCCGCACAGCCAGATCGGTCGGCTTTTTTCTCTCGAACTGCAAGCAGCTGTGCCTCCCTCTATGTGAAATGGCCTGATAGTTGAGCCCATCCATCCCGCCACACATGCCTTGCCGCACCTCCATCTCTATTGTTGTCAGAGCTCCAACTATTGTCTGCTGCTTCAAGGTGGTGTAAGTCAACGTCGTGTGTGTGGGTGTGGAAATACACAGCCGCCGTGCTTCACCCCCTTCTCCCCCTCCACTGACAACACCATCCAGTCCATTGTCATGGAGCTTCCCCCATCATCATATGGCACACATCCAACCACAACTGTCATCACACTCAGCCACCTCAAAAGACAAAGCCAGCTCTGCGCTCCATCAAGGCAAGGAAGAGAGAAAGGGAGGCCCAAGCTCCAAGCCACTCTCCGCTAGCGTCAAGTGCTGCTCTCCCAGGTCAGCCAGGACCTGGCTAATAGGATTTTGACCACAGAAAACCTTTGCTGAGGGTGGTTGTCACTTTTGGCATGTCCAATCGAAAGGAGTAAATCGCTCTCTCACCAGCTTTCCATAACCCCAGGTCCACTCAGCCGAAATCAAACATTGTCGAGTTTTTCTGACGCAAGCCATCATTTGCCCATTCCCAGGTTTTCGATCCTGAAGGCTGCTATGCGTCAACGTCAACCAACATCTACTTGGGGGAATCAATCAGTTCAGCTCCTCATTGCGATTGATAGAGCCAGCCTACAGGCTTTGAGCGCCCTGCGTTTGATAATTCATCAACTTCTCAGAATACAGGCTCAGCTACTCTGGGAAAGAAAACAAGTAGTTCATTTGTGCCCCCATGTCAACATGGCTCGCCGCTCCGTACATGTCCCAAATCCTGCCTCGCAAACAGGACACTCTCTCGCGGAATCAATGCGCATTGCCCCGAGCCTCAAACTTGGCCCTGGGCTCAGGAATGTGATTCAAAGTCACTGCTCCTCCCTCGCGCCCCTTTCCACCATAAACCCCATTGTTTTTTCTTTATAGTGACTGGAGCCCTTCGTTGATCGCTTCGCGGCCGTTCGCTGCGCGTGTTTCGTTGCCACCGTTCCGCCTCATACAAAGTCCCCCCATGGCCGCTGAATCGGCATAGAATCCAGAGCCCAAAGTATCGAGTTACCACCACGTCTATTGGCCACACTAGGGCCACAAAACAGCACAAGGAGAAGGACAAGTTATATAAACAGAAAATTTTGTCATGTAGAGCGTGGCTCTCTCCCAAAGGAGTCGTCGTTTTCGTCGAGTTCGGCCGAGGAGGATGTACCGTGGCTTCGAGCTGTCGCGGCATCGTCGATCGAGTCCGGATTACCGACAAGAGTCCAGGTGTAAGCGAGTGAGAGTGTCATATCAAGGTAACGCCGCCTCGGAACGGATAAAACAAGCATCGTGTAGTAATCGAAGGTCGTCCTCCCCCCAGTCCCCCAAACTCCGAATAATGCTCTCGACGCCAGCCTACACTGTCTCGTGTCTTAACATCATGCAAGAAAATCAGAAAGCACAGCGCTGCAGCATCAGAGGATCCCCGAGTCCTTGAGCGCGTTGTTTAGGATCGTCTCCTTGACCGCGGCGAAGACGAGCCGGATGTTTGACGTATCTGTTGCTTGGGTCAAGCTGTGGTGGTGTTAGATTTGAAAAGCCCTGTTGCTGCAACGCTGAGCTACTTACTGGGGATATAGGTGTAGGTGTGCGCGGTTCACTTGATTAAAGCGCCAGAGCAGATACTTGGCCGCCTTGTTGACATCGTTGCCCCCGGAATAATCTGGGAAGTAATTGCCTAAGGGTGATCGGCTAAGCTTCTGCTTGAAGATATCGACCTTGTTGAGGAACAGGATGATACTCGTTCTCATGAACCAACGAGAGTTCACGACTGAGTCGAACAACAGTAGACTTTCCATCATTCGATTCTGTCGCCTTGTTAGGTTCCGCCGTGATCGAATCTTGAATGGCGCTTACCTGACTGATCTCCTCCAACAACACCTGGTCATACTCGCTCAATGCGACGCAGAAGATGATGGATGTCACATTCTCAAAGCAGTGTATCCACTTCTTTCTCTCGCTCCGCTGACCACCAACGTCGAACATGCTGCTTGTGCATTAGCAAAACGACCGTGTTAGGCACCGACGTGCAGAGGTAGGGACTCACTGGATGCTCAATTGTCCCATCTGAAACCTCGTTTCGTAGATGCCCGTTGTTTTTGTTCGCGCTCGTAGAACATCCATTTCGTTGGGGAGATATTCGGGGGCGACTATTCGCATTACTTCCTGGAAGAAGCTGCACAGCGCGTCAGCCAACTTGTCACGGGCGCGTGGACCGCGCGGTATAACTTACTATTCTGCGGAGTCCATGAGGTAGAACTCGGTCTGGTGTTCCATGAGAAGGTCTTTTGCAGGGTCATTCCAGAGCGACTGGACGGCAGTCCCGACCTTGGGGTCGATTTGCGCCTGGGGACCGGACTCAGCCTGGTACTCCATCAAGAAAGCGGCATGTGACTTGTTTTCCTCATTTTGGGGCTCGATCTCGAATTGTTGCATGGCCATGATGACAGCCTTGGCACATTCGACGAGGTTCTTGAAGACTGTGGGCCGGTAGTTGAATAATTCATCTTCCGAGTAACCCTTGAGATGGATGATCTTCATCTGCTTGACAATTGTAGACTTTCCGCTCTCACCAGAACCTGGTTCTTTCCGTCAGTCCCGAGAGCTCACTGAAGATATCAGATTAAATGGTGGTGGCCATGCGTACCCAGCAACAAGATCTTGCATTCTTTGCGTAACCGTTTCGAGTCCTCCTCGAGAATCTTGTCGATAGCCTGGCTCTTCTTCTTCTGCTCCACCTCCTCATTGCTCGAGCTCATGCAGGCGCCCATCTTGCCAAGGTACACGAGGGCCCAGTGTCGGCCCTTTCAAAGCGACTCGTTGGACTCGGGTGGTATCGGGGTCAATCGGGTTGTTTGCGATCAGGGCAATCACAGGCGCATGGCTATCGCGGTAATTCGCAGATGGAACGGCGAGTCGGGGTTTGAAGGATGCCAAAAATGCGAACGAACGGCCGTTGGCGGTTCGACTGGGTAAAGGACTTGAAGCTCGGGACGTAACGTTGAGGCGCGGTGCTGGTTGACGGCTGAATGCGGCAGAAGGCTGGCGAGGCGGAGAAGTGGAGGGAGAACGGGGGACGGAAGGGGCGGACGGGGGTCGGATCGTTAGAAGTTCGGCGGCGAGGTGGTCAGATTTGCCGAAGTAGAGGGCGAAGGTCTTGCAGAAGGCTGTTGCAAGACGTCGAGTAAGCTTCGAGCAAGATCGGGGAGGTGTAGGATGGCGAGAGGAGGTTGCGGACGGGATGAATGAGGTTGAGTGTCGTCGGGGATGGAAGGAGAAGGTCCTGTTTGGCGGTGGGCAGGCGAGAAAGAGAATGGATGGATGGATGGGATGGCCTAGTCGCGGTAACCCGCAATGGAACTGGGGAGCTCGTGGAGGCAGGGCGAGGAGAGGTACGTAGAAGGCACTAAGCGGTACAAAGCCCAGGGCGCCTCGACGATGACGAGACAAAGTCGGCGAGAGAGTGGCACCAATAGGTTGGCGCGGGCTGGCTGGCTGGTGGAGTGCTTCCAGGTTTGAGTGGGAGCAGGGGGGGTGAGAGGAGGAAAATGAATGAGAAGGGGACTGGAGCCCTGGAGCCTCGGGGCCTTGGAGCCTTGGGAGGGAGGAGGAGGAAGAGGCTTGGAGGCACTGGCTTTTGGGGGCTAGGATGAAAAATACAGGTGAGCTTTGGTACCTACCTACTCGGGAAGGGGCTGTTGGCTGGGGTACCTACAAACACGGGAGGGTGTCTCGTCAGAAAAAGGAGAGGCGTCCAAGCGTGGGTTGGATCGATTCCGCCCTTTTCTCTCCCCCAAACTCAACTCACCGGCAAATACGACTACGTACTTCATTCACTAGGTACTAGGAGGGGGCTAAGTATTTGGGAATCGAGACCGTTCAAAAAATCGACTTGTTAAGTCGATCTCGTTAGCTGTATTCGACGATTCGAGACAACTGCCAAGGCTAGGTAGTATCCGTACTTTTGCTCTCGATCAGAAAATACATAAAACACTCGCCCAAGGTCGGCAGATATTACAAGGAGGCATGCATGTATGCAAGAAGAAGATTGAAGAAACGGCGGGTGCAAGAGACCAGGCGGAAGTGAAAATGAAATGAACTCAGATGAGGTGAGGTACTTGGGGCGATAGGACCTGTAAGAATGCTGGGCGACTGCACATACGTCTATGAATAGCGGCATTCAGGAAGGTTTTGCTGTGGGAGCTCCGGCGTGACCTTGCGCCGGGCTGCACAATAATAATAATGAGGAGACCACCCGACCCGGCGTCAAACTCCGGCAAATGCGGACCCCGGGGATTGGTTTCCCACCGCACCGAGTGCTCACTGCTCGCCGCCGTACATACCTAGGTAGGTATGTATCTGCCTGACTGGGCCAGACAACACCAACCCGGCCCGGTCACTGATTCGTCGTTCGTTTCTCTCACTGGCGGGCGAGGTTGACAGAATTGAGATGGGCGGAAACCTTGCCGGCGGTTAGGCCTGGGGCCTGGGCCTCCCTAGCCTGGGCTCGTTGGGCTCTGAGAGGCATTCGTAACTACTTGAGTGGCATGGTTCATGAGATGGATCCTATGCACGACAGGCGAGAGACCAGGTCTTTGGGTGTTGCTATCTGATGAGATCTGGTCAAAGTTGGTGAAGGGATGGAAATTACTACGTGCACATCCATCCTTCCGCCTTCCATCATCCTCAATGACCTTGGAGAGCAGGTACATACTTAGAAGCCCTCCAGCTGCGCCTTGGTACCTGCCTACGATTTCCAAATGTCAGTACGCCGTTTGATCCCTTCTTTTCCTCGGTCACCAAAAGCGACATTGCGCACATCAAACGCCTTCTGATGTCGGGCGTAAAATGAAATTTTCACCGCCCCTCGACCCTCGACACCCGCCAACCACCAAGAGAGGAAATCGAGCAGGGTCGTGCCATGTTGGGTTTTGCATCTGGCTCTGAACAACTGGAAGGTGGTGTCAGGTCCTCTCTTCCTCCTTTTGTTTTCAGTCTCCGCCCTTGCCCTGGGGACTCTTGGCCTTCCTTCCTTCGCCCTTGATGAACCTAGACCTTGCACCCACTAACAACACTCGTTCGTGAGTGTCAGAGCCCTGTCCAAAGGCCTCAAATGAACTCATGCCTCTAGTATCAAGTATGGTTTCTACGATTTGTTTCTCTCCCCTCTGCTCTCCGCCTCATTGGCTCCTGCGGCCAGCCTCTCATCTGGGTGATTCAACTGATCTGTCCGGGCCCAGGGGAAGTAAAAAAGAAGCAAAAAGAGGTACATCCCGTCACCCGATGTCTCACACGCAACACAACCACAGCCGCCCCTTTGGCGGCTGCTGGCCTGCTGCAATTTGCGCTGAACCGTCGCAGCAGCCCTGCTCTGTGTCTTGACCCGATGCAGTAAGCGAGCCAAACGGCACTGCAGCCCGCGGGCGGACTTGGTGTGCAGCCCCGTATCCATCCGTTCAAGGCGTGGGTGGTGGACACGTCCTCCGCTGGGCGAGAAGCATGGGGACAGTTGACAGTTGACAGGCTCGAATACAAGAGACGAGATCACCAATCTCGAGCCATGGGATCGATCCGAAGGGTGGACTCGCGTGCAGCGCAAAACAAGAGGCTGAGAAGGGCTGCCATGCGCGGGCGGCGGGCACTCTCCACAGCCAGAATCCATCATTCCATCCTGGCCCCTCACCAGTTTTCTTTTTTCCTCCCCCATTTTTTAAACCCGCGACCTGGAGGCAAGGCTCGTCGCTCAGGGCGCTGCCCACGGTGAGGACCTCGATCACGTCTGCTATGGTGGAGACAGGTACCTACTCTGTACTCCATCTAGCATTCCGCGTTCCTATGACCGCCTGAAGCGTATCGGCCGGCAGCTGCGGGCTAGCTTTGTTCGCCGTTTCGACACAGCAGTGACAGTGGAGCTGCACTGGAGTTGCACTTGTCTTGACGACTGTTGAACTTGTCAGTCCTAGGTGTGAGGGACGAAACATCGGTCTCTGTCACGGCCACCCGGTGTGGGAGTGCCTACCAGAGACCGACCTTCCAATATCGACTTTAGTCTGCAAGAAAGGCTTCAACCAGCGAGGCCAGGGACCAGGGGGCGAGACGATAGAGACCGGGGTTGTGAAACCAGCCGCTCCTTTTCATGTCCCCTGTTTCCCAGTCTTCTTCGACCGCTTCGGTTTCTGGTGCTATGCTTTGTTTGGTTTTACCTGCAGAACGTTCGCCCGGTTCCCCAAACCCTTCCCGTCACCTTCACCGATCAACGAGGTAGGCACCCATATTCAATCCCATCGCACATACCGGGCGGGACCCCGACCTCCATCTTGAACAGGGCTAAGTTACAACGTGGGTCGTGGACCCTTGGCCACTGGATCCTCGGCCAAAACGACTGAAGTTGAATTTCTTGGTTCCTGACTCCAAGTTTTGACTATGCTAACAGTTCGGTGACAAGGGGAGGCAGGTGTGTGTTGGAGTTCTGTGCTTACTCTTGACAGGACAGATCGACACGTAAGGAGTGTACGACTGCTATGCATCCTACATAGTAAATGCTCAACCTTTCCCACATTGTTCCCCTGATTTCTCAGTCAACATCATCAATGTGGCAAAGGCTTCAATGCGGCCTCTCCCTCTGACTAGCCTTTTTCACCAAAGTTCGATGCAAACCCCGGTCTGGCCAGCAGCCGCCTACTAACGTCATGTATTCGTCGGACAATGGTGGACATGGGTGTCATCATCACCGAGACCAACCTGGGCTGAATACCAATCAACTATGGCACAACGGCTGTCAAACCACCAGCATACGGATACAGCGAGTACTGTCCCCAGGATTATCTCCGCCCCTTCGGGAGCGCTCCCTACCAACTAAGATTGGGACAGCGTGAAGGGAGAGCCCAGATGTCCAGCCTCAGCAAATCATCCACCCTTGAGCCTGGTCCCATTCTAGGACAGCCCCGATCATTGGATGCCAGAGTCGTTAGTGCAGCATTGTTCCTGGTTTGCGGATGACACGACCAGGACGACACGTGGGCGCCAGCATCTCGATACATATCGATGAAGGCACGGAACAAAAGCAAAACGGGCCACGTACAAAGTCTCGAGATATTACAGAAGCACGACTACTTGATGGCCATGTGTACTCTGTGCAAGCCACTTGATACGGCGTCACGCCCGTGTTACATCTCATGCGAATTGTAGACAAGGCGAATGCTGTGATTCGTTTTGGGCTGATGGCGGGATTCCCCACTGAGCATGGATACGTCTCCTCCCATGCTTTCTTTTCTTTTTATTCCCCTAGGTGCAGACTCAACTCGCCGGAAACGTGCATTGATGGCCCAACAAGAGCTGAAGCCGTTCTTTATGTCACCTGGTGTAGATATACAGGCCCCAGATTTTGGTTAGCAGCTCTGTCAGTGTCGGACCAGGTTGCATGAGCAACGTCTCCATTGGCTCTTCGAGCCTGTCGTGTGGGATCAACGAAAAACCAACATCGAGTTGGGTGTCTGCGTTGCCCACCACCACAGAGGACGCAAGCAGCTTGTCTCGATCAGCTGCCTGATAAGGACATCCACCCTTGCCGCTAAGAACATCAGTACATACCGACGGCTTGTCTGGACATCAGCTTGAGTGTCAGTTCACCCCACCAGGCGGGAGGAGCATCTCAGGAGGAGTTCTGACGGTGCCGAGATGGGGCCAATCATGACAGAGCCGTCCTGCAAAAGCCGGGATATTGGCGCTGAGAAGGGAAGTGTTCCAGAAGACGGCCAACAGTGAATGGTTGGATCCGATTCTGACTCTAGTTGCGTCTAGACTAGCCCAAAGTGCATCCATCACCGAGCTGTCATCCCCACAGCCGCCCACGACCACAGGCGCCACTCTGAAAGCTGATTTCTTCTTGTCGAAGTTGCTTCTGCTGATCTCGATGCGGAAACTCGAAACTTTGGAGTTGCTTCTTCTAGGCAAAGGCAAATGACCACCGCCTACCTGTGCACTAAACCCTGGCCTGACAATGGGAGCTGTGGGCTCAGTTCAGCGTTGATCATGACATGCGAATGTCAGCCGCTCGAGCTACAGGCAATTCAAGCAAGATTCCCGATATTGCACCTAGGATCTTGGCTTCCGAGGACGCTTGGCAGGGCGTCGAGCGTGTCTCGGGCGACATTTGCCCAACCCGGGCGATGCATGCAGGCGCACGCATTGCCAACGCTCAAGGCAACTCGAACAAATCTTTCTTTTCAAGACCCAAGAGTGACGGCCTCTCTCCCTCTCCCATTCCCCCTTGGCGCGGGATGTCTCAGCCACGTTTTGCACCCTTAACCCTTCCCTGCTTAGTTGCGATGGATGGGCGATCTGAAAATGGGTCCGGGAGGGTCGGTAGTTGAGAGTTGGTTGATATGGGTACCGACGGTGGACTGTAATAATACTGACCCGATCGCTTCGGACCTCCTGACAATGCGAGGAGTGGTCGATTGGCTAGTCCGTTCGGAGCACTGTCAACTCCATCGACGTATGCGAACGTCTGGCCCCATATTCCGCACTCGATCTTGAACTCCGGGTGACCTGAACAGAAGCAGACGGTGAATGCCATGGCACTGGTGGGGACGCTCATGATCTTCATCCTGGGGCTGGATACGACGGAATGCGAATAACTGAGCCGGGCCTCTGGTCCGCCAGTCCATCGCATTCCTTGCACGTTAGTCCCCCATCATTCTCCCCAACACACAAGTCCCGGGTTTACGTGAGTTGTCTTGCTGCGGGCTGCGTGTTGGCAATGACTACCGCGGTCCTGGCCTTCGGCGTCGCCGGATGTAAGCTTTGGAGATAAGGTCCTGAGGGTCCTGATCCATGGCACAGAGTGACAAGACACACGTGGAGGCGCACAAGGGCTTGGTTCAACTTCCTCTTGTGCAATGCCAGTGGGTTTTGGGATGTTTCAAGTTTCCAAAAAGCTAAAACGGGGGCGCTTGGTCGGCTTATGGGGAAGTCTGTCTTTCCACTCCCACTGAAGTTCCAAATTGGAGGTGAACACTTGCATCACTAAGGTAACGGTCTTATGAAAATGATGATATGAACATAATCACTCCATTTTATTTGTGGTATTCTATTATTCTAAATCATCTCTGGTCGTTGATGAGTACTTATTTCTCAGTTCACGTATCCCTTCTGACGAGTGATTTTCGATCTGCCTTCTTGGGACTCGCTGGGTGGGAGACGGATTCTACAAGATTTTCTAATGGCGACGGTTGTGGCGGCACCACTTGTCTGGCCCATTCTGAAATTTCCAGAGTAGAGATAGGTTTCCTGCGAGCTATTTCTTCTTCGTCCTCGAACTCATCGTCTCTATCTGGCCGCAGGAGCAGCTCAGGCGCTAGAGTCCCGCCAGACAAGCTCGCAGCGCGAATAATGGCCCATTAGATCTGTCACATGCGTTGAAAGAAACGGACATCAATGGTCTCACGAGTGACGTTAAATATATCACCCATGCGCATCGGCCGGCCCGAGGGAGTAGTAGGGCGTGATATGCCAACGTTGTCATGTCATGTATCGCGATCGAGGTTCACTGCGGTACCAAGGCCCTCATAACTGTCCCCTTGTCTCTCATCGGTGAGATTGACTGGCTGCATAGGATTTCGCTCCATATTCTGAGGCATCCAGCGGAACTGGGGATAGAACTGGGATTTAGTCATGGTAACTATCGGGAAGCGGCGTTGCGTCTATAAACTCGAGGACCAAATCTTATAGAGCACAGAGCTCAATGCCAACATGTTCGAAAGCTTATTTCTCGAGCCCTCGAGGTTCTTAGGTGACGTAAGGGCCCTAGTGGTATCGTAGTCAACTGCCAATGGTATGAAACCTACTTGTTTGGTTGAGATTATAGTCTGAGCTGTTCGACGTGAATGGGCCGGGACAACATGATAGATAGACCTTGAGGTTTGCGGTTTCATGTTACGATGCACCGACCACCATCGTATTTTTGACATTGTCTTGATAATCCTATCATTCTGGTTAATTAGTTTCTTTAAGATGTTTATTCCTGTTTGCTGCAAGGGCCTAGGGATTTGCTTAGTAGCGTTTAGATGTTGCTGAACCAGTCATGCACCCGGAACCCCCAGGGCGGCCTGGGCTGAGGAGAACAGCATTGGGTTCTAGATAGCCTGAATGATGTGTTGTGGAAAACGATGCGCTGCCTCCTTACGATCGTCTCTACTATACTAACCCGTTTCTCTCAATCGTGAAGGGGTTGGTACGGCCATGGATGGTGAAGGGAGAACTGACAAGGGTTGGAGGTGTTGGAAAGAAATATTAAACTCAAGCAGGATATTTTGGAAGTGCTTATATCAAGGTATATTGTTTGATTGAATACCCACATATATGCGTGTACAAACTCCAACCCTAAATGCTGCGTGTTGTCAGGAAAACGTACCATAGGTATATGGAGTACCGGGAAGGAGCATGACAAAGCGATACAGAGGGAGGTCGAGGTCATCAATGCAGGGAGGCAGGCGCTGGGTCCTTGCCCTTGCACCTGCCTTCCCTTACCAACGACGACGCACCTCACCACTAAAAATCCAACTCCATTGGACCACGGGGTCCCCTCTCGCTGGGTTCAACCTGTGCATCACCTCCATTCGCTCCGACGTCAACAAACAATTATTTTTCCTTTTTCCCTTTCGATTCCCTCTACATCCCCCTTCCCCCC
>JABFFI010000125.1:0-16835 GCA_013623725.1 Fusarium robinianum | reverse complement strand
CCCCCGCTTTCTCACTTGTTTCCTTTTCTGCGGGCTATTTATCCTATTCACCGTGCGTCTCGCTGGCCTGACAGGTTATTATCCGCTACATACTGCCCCCCGTTACCGCGTGTTGGGATCTACCTACTACGGGAGTAGTTCATCTTCCAACCCCTCCACCTACCCCTGTTGTGCGACGACTTCTAGATCCCGTCTCCAGTGCGCTGGCTTTCACTCCTCCTTGTACCAGCCTTGCGACTCGGGTCTTGGAGTTCCTTGACCGCCTCTGCTCGACCACCTCTACTCGACGGCCATCGACGGCCCTCAGTTGCAGCTTTCGCACACGAATACCGGTCGTCGCGCACAGCGCCGACTGAGGCTTCTTTGGCGCTTCTACCTTTGGCCCTCCTGCATCTTCCCCCCCCGCCTTGCGTCGTCGATAATATCCTGGTTTCCGGTCCGACCCTTCTTTGCGACTCGAATCACGCTACCATTCATCTCCCTCCCCTTTTCAACCTCCCGTCTGTGCCGACGACCGATCCTCGAGACAATCAACCGCACGGAACTCCTTCGACAGCCGTGGTCAGGCGTCTTGGGAAGTCTGCGAAGCACTCAGGGGACAACTTGATGGCCAGGTCATAGCCAGGCCATAGCAGGGACTTTGAGCGGGACAGAGTGCATCCATCACCCATCCTCTTTGCTGGCATCTCGAAAACGAATCACACAGTCGCCATGAACTCCAGCGAGTCTATCAGCGCCCTCAATGCGCCCGAGCCGAACGACGACCTCAAGCCCGTCCTATCGCCCATCGTGCCCTCATCGCCAGCCTCCCCCGCCAAGGCCGACTTTATCCCTCTGGTCACCGTTGTCGGGTTCCACCATGCGAGGGGCCCCGAAGTTGAAACCTGGTTTGGAGCTGAGGAGGGGACTGATCCCGCCATTGAATATGGCTGGTCATTGCTGCCTTTCATGGCCTTGAGTGATGGAGCGCATGCGTGAGTTGCCTCGAGGGTGAATCTGACGCTCTCTCTCCCGATACTGACGCTGTCTGTGTAGATCGGAGGAGGACTTTTCATACTTCACACTGCTACGACCAGAGACGGAATCAAAGCCAGCGACATCATTGTTTGGCATCTCGTGCACTCGGCAACTGGACGCAAGCAAGCTCATTAATCGCCCTGCCGACGTCACCCGCTCGACGGTTCAAAAGGCCGTCGTGGTCATCGCCGACAGCCCTCAGTTCTTTGGTATGCTCCGCGAGCGCCTCAGCGTCGTGACCCAGGCCTGGTTCGCCCAGTGCGAGTTTACCGATGTGGAGATCCTCCGTAGGTTCCAGGAGAGCCTGGCAGATGAAAAGGCCAGGGGCCTGCTCAACGATCACGTCGACCGGGACCAGTACCTGGGCATGAGTCTCCGGGAGTTGATACATGAATTCAAGTGGCAGACCCTGGTCCTCTTGAAGTGCTGTCTTCTCCAGCCCAAGGTGAGCTTCAGCAGTGCCGTCCAGTTAACCCAGCTTCGTGACTAACCTGCACAGATGCTATTCTTTGGCTCGAGGTGTGATCGAGTGTGCATGATGCAATTTTCTCTTCTTTCTTTGATACCCGGCCTCATTCGCAATCTCCAAGACAGCGCCGACCCAGAGTTGAACAGCTATGAGAAGGGCCTTTCCAAACCCACCAGCTTGCGGACTAGTGACCGCAGCTCCCTGCTCTGCTATATGGGCCTCCCACTCCAGATTTTCGGCAAGGTCTGAAGTCATTGTCTTGTCTTAGCAACGTGGACGAAGCTCCTAACATGAGAGATAGGGAAGCTTGTTCGGTCCCTATACCCCTTTACAGCAGCTCGACATCCTAGCCGACTTTGGCACCAAGTCCTATATCGTCGGAAGCACCAATTCTCTACTTCTCCAGCAAAAGGATCGCTACAGCGACATCCTCATCAACCTCGACGAGGACTCCATCAACATCACCTCTCCATCTTTGAGGGCCGCCCTAACCCTTACCGTCGCTGATAGGCGGTGGATAGACTACCTTACACACGAGATCAACGAGACCTGGGACGAGGCCAATCCAAGCAGGCCCAAGACGCTTAAGTACGTCGGCAGCGAGGAATTCATCAGACTCCAGTTCGAAGAGTACATTCTCGCACTCCTCTCCTCTGTCAAGTACCACAACTATCTCGCCACAAACCCCAAGGCCTTTATCCCCGACGTAGATGGCGATCCCATCTCCGACTTTGGTTACGACTGGGTCGAGGCATGGATGCGTACCGAAAACTACCGCATGTGGAACGCCAACACTGACTCGCACCTCTTTGATATCGTCGACCCTCGGCATCCTTGCGCCGGCGGCCTGACCGTGGATGACGTGCAGCGGAGAATCGCAGAGCAGGTCAAGGAGCTACACCTTGACGAGCGCTTTGCCCAAGGCCGTGAGGTCCTGGGGCGCAACTTGGCCGCTGGCCGCGAGAAGGCCTCTTTCGTCCTCAACAAACTGTACTCGGATATGGAGGCCATGCGCGAAGCACAACGTCGACGAGCCGAGGAGGCTCGCCTCGCATCACCGCCTGAACAAGGCGCCCCTGTCGCCACCGCCCCTGGAAACACCCAGCAGTCGGGACAGACGGCTGGTGCCCGAGCACACGCCTACATCGGAAGCTGGGCTACCTGGGCCGGGGAGAAACGCCGCACGGGGGGCTGGGGCGCGGGATGGGGCCGCAAGGCGTCCCCCAAACCCGACGAATCTGTCGAAGTGTCTCGCCGACCGCCGAGCCCCATCGAGAAGGACTATCAGATGATCAGCGCGCCGGTGTCCAGGGGGGGATCATCGGATACGGTGACGCGGCCGGCGACGGGGGTGAGTTTCAGCGAGAGCATACTGTCGGGAGTGAGCGAGTCACCAAGGCGGCCGGATACAAGGGAGTCCAAGGCGGCGGGACCGCCGGTGCCAGAGAAGGACGGGGATGGGTTCCATACGGAGGACGTTGTAGGGTCAAGGGATAAGCTTGCGGATGTGAAGGGCGTTCCTACGCCAGACGAGAAAGGGTTAGGGGGTACGTCGTGACGCCCTAGGTCCGTGAGGATGGGTTGAGGTAAGGGAGGGGAAGACAAAGCTGATCAAGGATATCTAAATGGGTTGTTGTATGTATTGGTGTGTTCAACGCGTGTTAATGTACCGGTCCTTGACAGGAGTAAGTCGGCGTTAAAACACCAAGACATACAGCAATAACAACAAACCATTTATATATGCCTCCAGCACCATGTCTACAGAGGTATAACGTCGTCTGGGGGAGGTTCTATCTTGGACAACCTATCTGGAAGACTGTTCGGACTATATCTCACCTCTGGCCATCGATGGTCCAAAGTCCCAAATCTTATCAACACTTTGAGATTCAGTTGGCTATCTCCTGTAGTCGTTAAATCTACCTCTCTACCCATTTGTTTCTTTTCTATCCAGACAGGCTAATCGTGACTTATACGTCTTATCTCATCATCATCGTCATCATCATCAAGGAAACTGATCAAGATCTCTCTATCTTACTCTGGCGGGGTTGGCTTCTCTAACAGGGCCTGTAAATCCTCCATCTCACCGCTGTGATATACCATATCATAGAACTGCCCTTGGGCGTTAAACAAGTCTTTTGGTGATCCGCATCTCCAAGGTTAAGGAGTTAGAATTCATGTAGGTCCGAGACACGCGGAGACGGAGAGGGAACTTACTCAACAACTCGCCCAGTACTCATGACAACAACAGCGTCATAGTCGATGATCGTTCGAAGTCGGTGTGCAATCGTCACCAACGTACGACCTCCTCCCGCGGCGTCAAGCTCCCGTCGCAACACACTCTGGATGCCCCTGTCTGTCTCGTAGTCCATGCTTGCCGTCGCTTCGTCGAGGAGCATCAGCTTGCTCTGCCGAATGAGAGCACGGCATAGCGAGAGCACCTGGCGCTGGCCGTGGGAGAAGTTCTCGCCACGGGCGTCGACACTCGTGGTCAAGGAGACGTTGTTTTGTTCAGTGTCGGTGCCTTGGGCTTCTTGGTCGTAGTCGCCATTGTCGCTACTGTCCGAGGCGTGAGGAGAAAAGGAAGCGATGCCTTTGCAATTGTCGAGAGCTCTGTCCAGGACCTCTTTGGGGACCTCACCGCCTGGGTCGAGGTTAGACTCAACGGTGCCGTTGAAGAGCACTGCCTCCTGAGGAATGATGGTCAAGCCCTCACGCAGTCGGTGGCGGGGAACCTTGGTGATGTCGACGCCATCGTACAAGATCTCGCCGGAGACGACATGAGTGAAACGTAGCAGGGAGAGCACCAACTAGACGTCATCCATCAGTACATTAGTGACATCAAAAACATAAACAAAGATCGAGTTACCGTGCTCTTGCCAGATCCTGTCCTCCCGACTACAGCCACCCGTTCCCCAGCCTTGAACTTGAGGTTGATATTGGTGAGAATATCTGGGCCGTCGGGATCATACCGAATGGTAACATTTCGGAACTCAATATTACCGCTTCGGGGCCATTCCTTGGGAATGACATGCGAAGGGTCATCGGTGTATTCTCCCTCCTCCGGATACGGCTTGTCGCCCTTCCCCTCCGGTTCCAGCTTAACATATTCTTTGACTCGATGAAACTAGCAGTTCTTGTCAGCTCTGTAGGATTTGAAGAAATGATCTGCCCAGAAGACAGCTCCCAGATAATCTGAAAGATGGCCACAGCCGAGAGTGATCGACAGGAAGGCATCCCAAGTTGTTCGACGAGGCTCATTCACAACTTACGCTTTGCATCTCTACTTCAAGATCGTTCATAGCTCGGACTAGGACCAAAATCGTCTGACTAAGTCCATTGGCATTGCTCAGCGAGAAGCCAACCAGTCCTGCGGCCACAACTCCAGCCTGGGAGACAGCAATGATGCCCGCAGATAGAGCAACCAGCGCGGTGACGAAGTCCACACGTACTGCCACCCACCGATTGGCGTTGAAGTTGGTCTCGGATGCAGCCGACCATACCCGTAGCTTGGCAGCGAGATCGTCCCTGAAGGCTGCTGCCATGCCAGCCCTCGCTCGGATGACAGGCAGGCCGGCGAGCGTATCAGCAAACTGCGAAAAGACAGGCGATTGTGCCGAGGAGGTGAGCCTCTTGACGACTACAGCAGTGCGAGTATACATCTCGCCAATAATTATACCAAAGATACAAGTAAAGAGCGCTGGGATCATGAACACAGGCATGATGCTGCTCACGGCACCAACGCGGAAGAGCATTAGAAGTGCCGCGTCAAGTGTCAAGCGGAGCATTCCGCTCAGCATTCCGTCGATGGATGCCATGTCGCTCGAAAAGCGGTTCGTGATGCGGCCGATGGGGATGTACTTGAACCACGAGAGTGAAACGCGCATAATGGCGTGGATGAAGTCGTTGTGAAGTCGTCGAGCCGCGCGCCACGCCCCCCATTCGAACAAGACGATAACAGCCGTGTAAGCTATGATATCTAAAAGAGTAAGCGCAGCGAAGATTCCCATGTAGAACGCAATGTCAACGTGCGCCTTGTGGTTATATGCCTCGACCCATACAGATAGCCAGAAGGTGCTGGCGAAAGTAAAGATATTGGTGATGAGCAGTGAAGCAAGACACATAGCAACGAAAATGGGATGTCCGAAATAGCTCATGTATTGTAAAACTGTTCGTCACGATTAGCACCTTCTGAGCATGGAGTGCTGGGCACATCTTACAAGTCATGCGACCAACCTGTCCCGATGCCTTCATTTCTTGGTTAACGATGTCCTTAGGGGCCTTCTCTTCAGCGACCTTGCTTGTGTCATTCATAGAGTCGCCGTTGGGCTGTATCTGGGCCTCGACTCCATCAGAAGATTCGCCATCCTCAGCATCTCCGCCAAGGACTTGTGCAATGGCGATGGGTTTGCGAACAACACCGATCTGTATCTCGGCAGTTTTAACCTGCCCCTTTTCGAGAGACACCGAATAGTCAGCCTGTTCCGAAATCCATGGGACATTGGTGACCAAGACGGTGGTTCTGCCGCTCAAGAGCTCACTACAGAAGCAGTGTTTCCACACCCCAGCAGCTGTCTTCGCATCCAAAGCCGCAAAGACGTCGTCTAGGAGCAGTAGAGGGGCCTTTGAGTACAAAGCCCTTGCGAGGGCAACGCGAGCCTTCTGGCCTCCGGATAGAGATGTACCGTTTTCACCAACAGTCGTCAAGTCTCTGTCTGGCAGCTCCTTGAAGTCGTCTAACAAGCAACAGGCTTCAATGACACGCTCATATCGGACCTTCTCCATGGGACTTCCGAAGAGAACATTGGCTTGGATCGTGTCGTTCTGTAGCCAGGCCGACTGTGAAGCGAATGCCACATCTTCGGGCCTCGTCACAGAGCCGGCCTCAACGTACGTCTCGCCGAGGATAGCCAGCAATAGTGTCGATTTCCCGCTGCCACTAGGACCACCAATGACGTTCAAGCCTCCTTGAGTGAAGTCAAGCGAGATTCCATTGAGTGTAAAAACGGCTTTCTTGTTTCGCCGGAACGACGCGCCCTCAATCCGCAGCGGACCTACCGGATATCGAGTAAGAGGAACTGTGCTTTCAAAGTACTTGTCTAGTCGAGCCACAGACACTAGGGCACCGGAGAAATGGCGTGCGAAGGAACTAGCCTGCAGGATGTTTCTTCGGATGTTTTTGACTAGGAAGATTGTGGTGAAGGCGGTAGCTGCGTCGAGACGATGCTTATCGAGTCCCACGTGTAATGCAAACATCACCAGGAGAGACAGGTAGGGAAGTATCTGTGTGACCTGGTTCATGATAGCTTGGAAAACCGAGACCCTCCAGAGTTCCTTCTGTTCGGCTGCGCGAGCCTCGATGATCTTTTCGGTGATTGGCATCTCCCAGGCAAAGTACTTGATGGCACGAAGAGATGCCAAGTATTCTGTCACCAACGATAATCGAGAATCTTGGGCCTTTCTGACCCGCCTCTGCGAAAAGTACATTTGGCGCCCCAGCCAGATGGAAACTGGCGTTGCGAGGGCGAGGATGACAGTCCCAACAAGAGAGGCCCATCCCAACATCCTGTACAGACCAATGAGAGAAATGATGGTGCCCGCAGGGACACCAACGGTAGCCATGACCATATCTCGGGCCCTGTAAATGGCATCCACGTCGGAGGCCATCAAGTTAGACAGGCGGCCAGCTGACGTGCTCTTCGGGGCGGTCTGTTTCCCGTGAGTTTCTTCTGTCTTTCCGTGTAACTCGAATGGATCTTCTTCTAGTTCCATCGACTCTAACGCGGTACAGTACAGCTCTTGAGTGAAGGCAGACTTGATCCGAACAATGAGTCTCGTGGAAGTAAAGACATACTGCTGAAAACAGATAGAACGAGATAATGGGCCGGCAAACATGAGGAGAAGCCAGAGCCAGGGTTGGTAGGCGGCACCGCTTGGATTAGCAAGATACTCGAGAAGCCTGAACATGCCGAATGGGGAGATGTTCTCTACAGCGTAGGCACTTCCAATCCATAATGCCATTAGAAAAAGCTCATTTCGCTGGAAACGAATTGCTGTACGCAGCGTCTTCTTCGAAATCGAGCGGGCCTGCTGGACACGATGTAGAAGATACAATGGCTCGTCGTACCAGGCAACTTTTGGGATGTCAGCAATTTGAAGCTTTCCCTTAGTACCCTTCCAAATGATTGGTGTTAGCCAGTCGTATGTGCAGTAATAGGTAAACCAACTGCAGGTCTCTTCTGGTGCGGGTTCATCAGGACGAGGGCCTGGGATGCCGACATCGATCTCGAGAGGCACCCATTCCCTCGGGGTAACGAGGGCTGTGCAGAGAGCCACAGCGAGGGCGACAGTTCCTCCGAAAATTGAGACATCATGTATACATATTTCCCCGGTTTGAATACAGTGAAGCCTGTATCCAGAAATTAGGACAAGGAGCATCGCTGTGAGAACAAAGTTGACCTGATGCAGAGCAACATGTCGCCATTGGGAGTGGTTGAGCAAGCGGAGGAGGCCCAGGACGGTGGCATATGCGACAGCGACGAAGTTGAGGACATGGATGCGATCTTGAACGAAAGCAATTCCGAGAAAAGTGGCAGCGGTGAGTCGTGCGACTTGGGAGACAAGTTCATACGGCCATCGGATCCTGGCAGCTTTCGATCCGTGAACAAAGAGTTGTCGGCGCAGTTGGATTAGGCGTATTGTAAGCCAGACGAGCGAAACGAATAGTATAGCCGCCTGTGGAATCCCGGACTGGGCGAACTGGGAAACTTGAACAATCCATTGTATCTGAGACAAGGAAAGGAACGTCGATTGATAGAGACTAATGCGGCAAGTTCAGCACAAACCACGCACGATGAGGAGGGCAACCATGCCATTGCACAAACCTCTCTTGATATTCTAACTTGGGAATCTGTGTCGATTGATTTCTTGTAAAAGGGGAGAATTCGTAACCGCCAAAGCGATTGATCACGACATCCATGATGACGGTACAGACATGGGGAGATACCGGGACCAGGGGAGGAGGCTGACAAGCAACGCTCAAACGAAGAACCCTAGAATCATGAACTGTGTAAGCCAAGAGATGAAAGAAGGTCGAATTAAATCGCAGAATTGACTCAGAAAACCCCCATATTCCAACGGGGGGGGATCAAGATGAAGAATTGGAAGAAAAAGAGAGTCAAGAGATGGGAGTTGGAAGTTCAAGGCCATCAGTTGAATTCACGGGAAGGTGTGGATCCCGTCCCTTCCCATCATGGATCCTGGATGGCCCATCCATCGGACATCAGTGGGCGTTGCTGCAACGGGCACTTTAGTGGGCGACAGCCCTGGAGGGTTAGGTAGGTTGGTAGCTAAACCCCGGGCGATGGCGGCGGGGAGGGGAGGCGCCTGACTGTGATGGATCCATGGCATCCATCCATTGAACGGGGATGGCCTCCGGCGTCGCACTGCCGGGCCACACTCCGTAGAGGGGTCATGGCCCCGCCCGCCTTCAGGGGGGGTAACGGAGAAAATGCCCGATGCCCTCACGTCACAGATAAACAACCATAATATCGATAACAGGCGGAACCATGGAATACGAAAAGTGCACAATGAATACATAAACCCACGGTTAATTGCCCTGCCATCTCCCCCATTCTTCAAGTCGTCTACCTCTCCAGGGGGGTCCTTATCTCCATCCTCCCCCGTCAACACCCGGTCTGCTGAGCCGCGTCAACCAACGCACAGAGGAACTGCAGGGCGACGGCATGTACGCTTGACCGCCTCACCGTGTCAATGCTGCCCGGTCCCGGTGAAGGACATGTGTGGACGCAGATTGTGCTATTGGCGTTCGTTTGGCAAGAGCTAAGAGAGCCATGTGCTGGAAAAGGGAACGCCCTGTCGTCTCTTCTCTCATCCTCGCGCGGTGAGGACGGACGAGGAGGACTCGAATTCCCAGCTGACCTTGAGCACGGTCTGGCTGCATATTGTGATACAGTATCTTGGAAGCTGACTCTTCGCAGTTCGTAGAGATAGAGGTGGCGGCAGGACCTGCCCTTCACTTTTCGTAAGCATGGAAATGGGTTTCATACGAAGCATAGAAATCGACAACATACCAAAACCAAGACCAAAACGATGCGCGATGGGTATATTGCGACAACGACAGACATACATACACGTACGTAACGTAGATACATTATTAGGGTCATGTACAAGACAGTATTAGTTATTCCAGTTTTCCCACAACTCACTTGCCCTTTGTCCTGGCCGGTTGTCTCAACATAATACCAATGCCGGGCACACAGTTGTGAGCTTCCCCCGATCCCATGATGCCGTGGCCTGCCACAGTTTTCAAGGGTTCGCCGTTGCTGCACTTCGCAGTTGCACCTCGTCATCAGAGCGGATGCGTCGGAGAGCAACCTTGTCTTGACGGCCAAAGAGGCCGAGGCACAAAGGTAGAGGCACAACAGCGAGGGCCACGACTGCCTGAAAAACGAGAGCCTTCTTCATGTGCTTTGGTGGGTTGGCCTCCGGCCCCTCGATTAGGGCGTCGCTGATGATGGTAAAGATGGCTCCAAAGAGCTGGCCACCAGCCCAAGCAATAGTGGAGGTAACCTCGGGGCTGAGCGGATGACTGATTTCGATGAGATACTCCAGCGCCACAGGGACAAGAGAGAACGAGGAGGCGCCAAGGATGGCGAGGACGACGTAGGGGCCAGGAATGACGCGCGTCTCAGGCATCCAAATAAAGACGAGATAGCTGAGGCCGATTACAGGTACAAGAATCCTGATCGCCGTGAGAAAGGACTTCGTGCGGTCGATGATCGGTGAAGAAATAGCGGATGCGACAAGGCCGACCACGATTAAGACGGCGCCGCCAATGCCGGCTTCATCATCGGAGAAGCCATACGGATTGAGCATCTGATTGAGAAGCGAAGAGATCGAGTTGAAGAACCCTACGAAGACTGAGAAGGGGATCAGGATTAGCCAAAGCTCGAGCGAACGGGTGATGACCCCGATAGAAGTCCGCAGATTGAGCTTTGGCGTTTCGGCAGCAGGGCCGACAGGCGTGGGCGGCTTGGCTGGGACAAGAAAGGCTGGGAGAGAGCAGACTGTGGACTGAATATTGTTAGCCAGGGTGGTGTAAAAGGGAGGGCATAGCCTACAATGATGGACACGTAGAGGACCATGTTCGATACGTCGCCAGGCTTGCTCACCCACATAGGGGTAATGAGCTGTCCCAGAGCCGCTCCGAACGGGTTGGCCAAGCTTGTCAACGCAGTTGCAGCCACCCGTCCGCGGTTAGTGAACCACAGGTCAGAGTAACGAGTTGGCGCTGCGAGGATGAAAGGTTGCGCGAAGCCAATGACGATTTCGCCGGCCATGGCATGGGCGATGTTGCCTCCACTAGACTTGGTAGAGCCCGCATATCGGATCCAGTTACCGATCAGAATAAGGACAGCGGCTGTCATGAAGGCCAGCTTGGGGCCTCGGTGAAGGATGGCGATGCTGATGGGGAAGACGGCCACAAAGGCCAGAAAGAAGGCGGTACTGATCCAGTTGATAGTGGACTCGGGCACATCGTAGTAAGTGGCAGCATTGGACGCAACTGGAGCGAAAGTCATCCACTATTGAAAGTCAGTACGCTGGAGCTGAGCTGGGAGTAATGCGGTCAGGGGAGAGGGGAGCGAAAGATGATGAACTTACATCCCAGGAGACAATGACATTCATAAGAGTTAGTTGAGCCAAGCCAAACCAGCGTCGCTTGTAAGTCCGATACTCGGTCGACGCGCCCTGGTGAATGCTGGCATCTGCTTCTCCCTCGCCCATCTCGCTGCGTTCCTGCAAGCTGAAGTCGCGCGACCCCAGCTTCTGCTTATTGCGCCAGAAGCGGCCCCCAATGCCGTCGCTGTTCATGACAGAGAGGGATTCAAAGAGGCGCCGTGGGCGCTGCTCCTGGTGCTTCTCCGAGTCACCGGGCATATGTCGATCGAGGTTGGAGTCAGCGTGAAGGAGGGAGGGAATGAGGGCTGTTGTGCGCAGCTTGACGGAAAGCTGGTGCTGGATTGATTCGCGACGCAGCGCGGGGCGAGCAGAACTAGTTGATAGTAGGGATCACAGCATTACACAAAATGAAACAGCCACGCCTGGTAGCGCAAAAGAAGGGACTTCCGACTCAAGAGCAACTGCGACAACAAGCGGGTGGTAACGGAGTCGTCGCGTCGTGGGTGGCCAGGCTGGTTGGAGACTTTGGCGGGGAGGAAAATGAAATGAGCGATGAAATCGCGACAACACGACCACAACAACTGGAGATAGAAGGTCAGTCGGTCTGTGGTCCAGCCTCAAACCAGCACCCGAAAAAAGACGGCTCCACCAAAACAGTACAGGGAGGTTGCCACGAGGTGTATGGGTTTTTCTGGCTGGATGCACCGGAAGTTGAGTCTCGCGTGTCTCGAGAACTAGGTACCATCTCACATCAGAATCGCCTCACATCAACAAGCAACTGGATCGCTTCGTCTCACCCGAGACTCAGGAGAACTGATTTTACCTTAGTGGAGTCCCTGTCAGAACCAGGGGACCCTCGTCAATGGATCCGCGGACACCCGGTCCCGCTGCGCCTTGCTTCTGTCCGTGACTGCTGATTTATCTCGGCCGGGATCTCGTTGTCTGCGTTTTTCCGTGTCGCGTGCGAGTTGTTGCTCTGCGTGTGGCCAGGTACCTAGTATTGGGAAAGAATCGACTGAGTTGTCGTTGTTGGATGGCAAAGGAGAAGATGAGGTCTTATGTAGTAGGTACCTACCTACCTAAGGATAGAAGGTAAGGTACGGAACTCCGTAGTCCGTAGGTTGACGATGGGTGATGACGAGAGTAAAGGAAATGAAATGTACCTAAATATGGGTACGGAGTACATGTAGGTAAGAAAATAGGTACTTGCCAAAGGTAGGTAAACAATGTGAGAAAATAAACCAAAGTAAAGAGAAGAAGGAAGGAGAGATGGAGGGAGTTTCAGTTTCCTTAGTGTGCAGGAACAAAAACGAGGAAAGCGAGACGGGAATCACTCAATTAATTGAGGAAGGAACGGGGTCCTCGACATGGGGACTACCTACCTAAAGTTGTGAGCAAACGAACGCCTCCGTCGCATGGACCCCCCCCCCTTGAACGTCTCGTTTGACGACGGAACACTTGGGGCGCACCTATAGGAAAGCGCCATGGCAACAACCACCCATGACAAGTTGGTTCTCGAGTCCCCCTTTCGGTTTCGCCTCGACAACATAAAGCCCATTCCCTGCTTCTTATCCCTTCGAATCAAAACTCCGATGCACACTTCGTCTGTTGCGGGGGGTCGTTGGGTTCCATCGCACCGGCACCGTTGCCCGATTTGGCCGCCTCGGCTCGCGAACTCGACCACCATCTCCATCTGCATCTGGACATTTAGGGATCTCACATGATGGCGAGAACCCTGGGTCCCAAAATCGGTGCGTCCTCACGGTATCTCGTCTTGGCACAACTCGTCTTGTGGGCAGGCGTGTTGAAGCGGATAGGCTTCTATTACCACACCGTCTCAAGCGAGTTCAAGACCGTCTTCGTCCTGCGTCAAGTCAACAACACAACATTGCCATACAAAAAGCAATACTCCCCTTACAAGTGGACCCTTTACCCTCGTTGTGTCAAGAACAAGAACTCTCGTCTCGAGAGCCCCCACCTGGTTACTACCTAAGTACTTAGGTGCCTACCACTTGGATACCTGGATAGCATGGGCCAGCCTCCAGCCAGGGCACCCATTCCTTGTCAGGTGGTGATCTTCCAGCTCCGAATCCTAGACCTATAAGATATCTCTTGTGACATAGCCTTTGAGCATACGGCTACGAAGTACCTACATTCTGCGGCTGAAGATAGTTTCCCTGAAGGGCTTTGGTAACCCCCAACTCGGCCTTAAGGGGTTTGGCCTTCTTGGTGTGCCACGGGAGTCGATCCGTTTTCCCGTCAAGATCGCATACCGCAAGTCACTGCTCCAGTCACTGAATTCTGCATTCACCGACACGTGAGCCAAGCCATTCATTCTTTCCAGCTTTGCGTAAGAAACTAGAAGTTACCAAACCCCTTATTCAACCGCTAGGCCCAACATCGTTTCAACACACATCTCACTACGTCCATCTGTGCCTACCTACTTAGGTATTCTATAGTTGTGGTTAGCTGTGTCCGTTTCATAAATCTCCGAGTTTCTCCAGTTGTCCTACATTCCCAGTTGCTGCTGGGTCACCTGCTGTGCCACCAAGCGGCCATATGCCTCGGTCACACACAAGCGAGTTTCACATGCACTGCCACTTAGCACACCTATCAATAACGCGAGGGTTTAGAGAGTAAGAACTGGAAAGAGAACGGCTCGAAGTACATGCGCAGCAACAAGGGGTGAGGCAGCCTCTCAAGTCTGGGTTAGATAATGAGTGAGGTTTCACGCTTCTACGAGTAGTTACCACCGAAACCATATGACGCCAACAATCAAGTACAGTGTCGTTCAAGGCTCATACCCGGGGCGAACGATGAAAAGAGTTGATGCCCAGACTCCCAACAAGACTTCATTCAATAAAAATAGCACTAAATTTCTTGAGACAACATTTCATAAAGGCATGGGAAGAGAAATCTATTCAGGGCGTTGCGGTGTATGATACAGAAATAGCCACTGCTCCCGTGCAGGGCTCTGGAGCGGCCTTCGGCATCCAACAGACGAGCAGATCGTACAAGGGTGTGAATCCCCGCTGTGTAATCACAGACGCCATTGCCTCGTTCCGGCGCTGAGGCGACTTTTTTCGATATGTGCATCGTCCATCTCGTCGTGACGAGTTGCGTCGTATCGGATGACTCATTTTGATGGGCACATTTACTTGAGCTTAGCCCACAGCTTGGGGGCCGCGCAAGCGGTCGCACAATGAGCCAGGTGGAAGACTACTTCACGTTAGCCAAATGGTTCTCAGGCGATTAGCCATGCGGGCATCGTCAATGGCACAACAGCGTTGTGTGACGACATGTCCGTCGGCTTAGGATTGCACCTACACTCCTCAACACAGTCCTCCTTAGCACCACCTTCGCTCTCCTGCTGCTGCACACGCTCAACACACTCATCAAAGTGGTGCTTCGCGGGGGAACACTGGGGCGAGTTCTTGCAGTCTGCGATTGACATGTCAGCTTCTGATCAAATCCTTGAACGCAGGCGGATGTCCACAGCCTTCGGGCCATGCGAGACTAAATCACTCGTTTTTGTTGAAATCGAGATAGTCGGGTCGAGTCGGGTCGATTCGAGTGCAGCGTGGAAAGAAAATACGGACCTTCTTCGAGCTGATCCTTGGGGTCGACGACCTCGTCCTCGTCCTCCTCTTCCTCGTCCTCCTCCTCTTCTTCCTCTTCTTCTTCCTCGGCCTCCTCTTCGGCAGTCTCCTTGACCTCGACCTCGGCCTCAGGCTGCTCCTCCTGTCGCACTCGTCAGTACCAGTTGGTTATGACATAGAGTCATTGGGGGGCCTTCAGGAGCAGGGCAGGCCTCAATTGAGTCGCGCCGCCCTGATCGAGAGAAATTCTGCCCAAGCCCAAGAATTCCCGTACCTTAGGCTCAGCGGGGGCCTCGGCCTCAACGACGCTCCATGGCGTCACGGCCTCGACTATATCGGTGAAGGCGTCCCAGATACCCATTGCGACAGGCGGAAGGATTCACAATGGCAAGTGGTGGTTTCGATTGAGGTGTCGTTCCTGATCGTAAGAGGTCGGAAGCTCTCGGCCAAAGTCACGAAATGAAAACTGATCCGGAATTGAGGCATTTTGATTGGCCATGCTCAGCCGGCTTAGTCACAAGTGAGCACACGTGATATTGGTGGCCCAAGCGTCCTTCCTGTCTTCCGGAGATGATTATGTAATTCCTGCAGCTGCACGGAATCGGGAACCGGACTTCAGCCGCATGCAAGATGGGGCGTTTGGATTGAGGCTTCAAATGGAGCAGGAAACCACTTCTTATATACAGATTCATGAGACGAGTCACTGAAATGAAACATTTACACTGCCTATTTTCTTTGCCCAATGCCTCGATGGAGACGATAAGAGAGGAAAGAGATAAGAGAATTGTTCTTAGCTCAAATGCGTAGTGTAAGCCTTCCGGTAAGCGCCTGATCGCGGCCCTGGGCCACTTTATCATCCAAAAGTTCTACAACAAGGCTCGTCTGCTACAATACATAAAGACAACCCGAGGTAAACCCTGATCGCGATGAAGAAAAGTGAGATCCAAGGGTCTCGGGGTGAATCAAAATCTTGGGGAATCCTGGTATCTCTGAACATGACCACACAGCCCGCGGGTGTGGTGCGCAACATGTTAAAGCGTCGTCAATCATCGCGATCATTCACTCCCCTATCAATCTCTCCACGAATATGATCCTCCAGCCGGATACTCAACTGCTGTGCTTGTGCCTCGTCGTAATCTGGTGGGGGCTCGTTCGGCGCCCTTCGGCTAGCAGTACTATCGGATCGATCTGGCCGAGAATCGACGAGTGAACTGCCTGCCGGTGGTGGTGGGCTAGCTTGTGCCTCATACGCGGGCAAAGGCTCATCTGGGACATCAACACCGGGGCCCATCTCACGGCGCATTTCTTGATATTGAAACAGGCGCTCTCTCAGTCGAATGTAGACCTCATTGAAGTCGTTCATACCACCATCTGAAAAGGTAAACTTGACCTCGATCCGAGGAATGTCTGGGGGAATCCCGCCACCAGATACGGGGATGCAGTCCGATTTCCAGACCCATCCCCACCACATCGAGGACGAAGTGGTTGAGTCTTGAAATTTCAAGATTGGAGCACTAAAGGACTCGAACTTTGGCTCCTGGGTAGGTTTCGCGGGGAGGTAGATAATCTAGACCAGGCAGAGTCAGCCAACAACAGATATCTCGAGAAGGGATCTGGGTGGCATCTAGGCCCAGGCAACAACACACTTACTCTCTTGTTGGTAAGGAAGAGGGTGCCCTTATCGCTCTTTCGTTGGAAAGAGGTACATCGTGGTCTCAATTCCTGGGGCACGGACAGGTCGCATGAGATTCTCGAGTCGAGCTTCTGAAGAATACGCTCGTTGCCGAGCTTCACGAAGCCGCTCTGGTTGAGCATAACCCAACTATCGGCATTGTCAGGGTCGACGGGCCGCGATGAAGGACGGTTGGTGATTAGATAGTCGTGAGGGTTGTCCATTGTAGGGCGGGGTCCATGACTCCATGGGCCGGAGGTGGCGGGGCAGTCGAGGGGACAGACTTGACGGAGGTGATAGGACGGAGGTAGCGGAGGAGGAAGCGGAGGGACGGGAAGGGTGGTTCGGGTGTTACGGAGGGGGAACGGGAGCACAGGGG
>JABFFI010000123.1:0-22393 GCA_013623725.1 Fusarium robinianum | reverse complement strand
TTCCCATGCCATGCCCCCCCCCCCCGTTGTCGGCCGTTGGGCACCGAAACTCAGGTATATTAGAAAAGCACCGCGGCCACCACGGCCACCACCACCACCTTTTTCGTCTCCTTGACGCCGCCTCAGCGACAAACCAAACCCCTACCCCTTGACGCAACCCCAAACAATCTCGTTTCGTTTACTTCCGGTCAACAGGGTCTTTACCTGGTCGTATTGGGTGAAGAAGCCACTGTGATGACGACCCGACCCACCACAACAAGAGACAACGCATCAAGGTCGTGACGGTGAAGCCAGGGAAGGGAAGAAAAAAAGCAACAAGAGAATAAAATCTTTTTTTTGTTCCCTTGTCTCTCCTATCTTGCAGCCCTACGGGAAGTGCCAATTCACTCCAATTAATCCCGTCAATTGTAATTCCCGACAAACCCTGCATATACATACAACTCCCGTCTCACGATCCTCGATTCTCTTCTCCTTCTTCTTTACCTCTTCTTATCTATCTACCGATTCCTCATCAATCGACTTACACCAACTCTCCAACAACAACCCTTGTCAACCCAATCCAGACAATGTACCGCGAAAACCGCCCCGGTCGCCTCTCCTTCACATCCCTTTGGGATTCCCCCAGCGACGACGGCGTCATCGGCACCAAGCACCACCGCCGTCCCAGCGAAGACCGTTCCGCCATGTCCACGACCATCCATCGCAGTCGTCAGGCGAGCACCTGCTCCGAGCGTAGCTGCGAGGGCATGACGGCCGATGAGACTCGGGATCTGTGGAGGTGTATGCTTGAGTTGCAGCTGCGATATGGGTGCTATAATTCGACGCGGATAGATATGGCGTTGGATGCGGGAGATGATGGGCTCGATTATATGCGTGCGTCTTGTCCATGCTGCAACTTCTACTCAACTCATTTCCACTAACATTTTCCATAGCCAACCGATTCATCATCGATACCCTCAACGAATCCGTCATCGACCTCCCCAACGAGGGTCGCGAAATGCTCAACCGCTACCTATCCCCCTCGTCTTGCCACACCAAGCAGAAGTGGAAGTTTTGGAAGAAAGATTGAGGCATTCTGTTCTCGTCAATTTATGAATCACGTCCACTTCTTTTTCTTCTTTTTTTTTGTTCTCCTCAGCTATCGGGGTGTTTTTGTTTGGAAGTCGTTCTATTTGCTCGGGGCGTTGCTGTGTTGTGTTATGAGAGTGTGTTTTGCATTGGGTAGATTACGGCGTCAGGGTTGGTGTCTGGATGGCTGAATACCAAGCTCGCAAAGGTCAAAAGGGCTATGTATTTCTCGATACCCGACCATATCAGAATGAAAATATACATCTACTTTTCTCTGTATTTTGGAAAAACGCCCATACTCGCTCATTGCTGTGTGCTGGTTCACAACTCATCACCTCATGATCCATCTACTCACTTCCCATCTACAGCCTCACACTCGTAAACTCATGTCCCCTATAACCCATATGTCTCGCCTGAATCTGCATACTATCCAACACCCTCCCCTTAACGCCCTCATCCTCAATATCCATCCCCGCGAACCCTCCATGCGTCGCCCGGAACTCATACGCCCTCAGAATCCCCCACATCCTCGCCATCTCCTCCACGCCAAGCGGGATGAAGTTGGGAATGCTGTACAGGAACGAGAACGAATTAAGACCCGGTGGCTTCTCGCGAGGCGTCCCCGTGGCATCCACGTCCCACCTGCCCACGCCCGCTGCCGTCGTCATGAGTGTGTCGGCGATCATGAGATGTCCGTCGAATAGCAAGACCATCGATCCCGGGAAGTGTCCGCCCAGCTTGATGGCCACAGCCCCGGTGCCCTCGATATCCGTCTCCGTCTGTCTAATCAGGACCTGGTGCCCCGAGTCCATCGTCGTCCACCGCTTGTCCTCTGCCGCGAGGTACACGGGACACTTGAAAGCGCGCGCCCATTGGACGTGGGTGCTGTAGAAGTGCGGGTGGCTGATGACGATCGCCTCTAAGCCACCCAGAGCCTCAATGCGGGCGATTGTTTGCGCGTCCAGCAGGGCGATGCAGTCCCAGAGGATGTTGCCCGACGGCGTCTGGATCAAGATGGCGCGTTGTCCGATGCCCAGCTTGGGCGTCGTCGAGATGAAGGTCAGTCGCGGGTCCTCGGGATACGCCGTGAACTCGTTCCTATGAGTCCTTTGCAAGTCCCCAAGAGTCGAGAATGATTGTCTCGACGGGGGCACGAACTGCCGTGGGTCATCGCAGATGTGGCATGTCTTGATGGCCTCGCGATCCGGAGTTGGGAACTGTGTACCGCAAGCCAAGCAGACGAGCCACGTCGCCGCAGTAACGGGATCGTACGATTCAGTTTCGATGCTCATCATGAAGATCGATCCCTTGTCTCGCTAGATCTAGAGGATTGGGGTGTGCGGTGATGACGCCAGGATACCCAGGCTCGAATGTCTCGAAACTGCCTAACCAAAGAACCCGACAAAGCCAGGCCAGTAATAATTTTGGTCACCTCCGAAGTCGGATACGAAGCCGATCGTTCCAATCAACTTGACTTTGTCAATGGAAATGGCACAATACGGACAACCAGTTGAATTATTCAGCGTAGCTCACTAGTAATGCGGGAGAACAGCAGATCCTCATAGCCTCCCTCCTTGACGTCACCCTTCACACCCACTCAGTTCAAAGATGAGTTCATGATCTTCACAACCCTTGTTCTTATTTTCCTAAACAAGACGAGTTGAGTCACATAGTGACTAGGAAGGAATATCGTTCTGACGCTAAACAGAACCTGAATTGACACATCCATCACTCGCCACAACACCAAGTATCCCATCACCAATACCATCACCACTGTTCTCCCTATTCACCAAGCCTCCCACATCTGCGTCCCCATCGAAATCAACCGATTAAACAACTGATCCCTCCTCACCACCGCCGTAAGATGAAACTCCCTCCCATCCCCCGTCCTCACCATCAACCCATCCACAACCTCCCTCCCCATCGCCCAACCCACGATTATCTTACTCTTCCACCCCAACCCCCCCATCTTCTTCAACTCCGCCACCTCACCTACCGCCACCGTCCACGTCGGCCGCACGTCCTCCTCCGCCTCCGGCGTCCAGCTCACCGCGGGCGTCGTCGCCGTCGCCGTGATGTACGCGTGACCCTTCTTGCCCTTGAACCGCGCGGGGAATCGGATCGGGCCCGTCGCTGGGTTGGGGGACGGGGGCTTGACGACGCCGAGGCGGTTCTTGGCACGGCGGGCGCCGGCTTTGGCTTTGGCTTTGTCGGCGGCGAGGGCGGTTTGGATGCCTCCTTTAGTAGTTCCTCGTAGGAAGTTCATGATGCGGTGAGATCTCTTGTTTTTCGTCTTTTCTTCTTCCTGTTCCTTTTCAGCTTCAGCCTCTATCGCTGGGTCGGGTTGAATCGCTTCCTGGATCTCATCGTCTGTAGCCCCTTCTGTTGGTGTCAGCAAGCAGTGTCGGATTCCCAGAGAACACCAAGGAGACTTACCCAAGTGTTCCAATCCTTCGCCAGCAGCCTGGTGCGGTTCGACTGGAGGAGGTTCATCTGATGATGGAGGAGGTGGGAGCGGTGCCTTGTTCTTCTCCCCAACGCGCAGCAGTGTAATCGCGAGTTGAGCGTTTGTCGGAACACCTCTGAGGATAGTATTGCGAAGCTCGACATACTTCTCCCATCGGGGGTAGGTCCTGTTTGCAAAGTCCAGAACACGTGTAATGATGGGGTCGCCAAAGAAGGTGAAGCCAGCCGCGAAGCCCATCCCCTTGGTCAGCATGTATGAGCTTGTCATGTAAGATCCAAGCAGCAGCGGAACGAGAGCTCCCACAAGGATCACCTTGGGTCGATGACGATGAAACGGTGCTGTGGGACTCAAGGCGTTCCCAAATCGTTCCCAAGTGTCGACAAAGTCTGCCATCAGATGCATCGCCGGCCGGGCCTTAGCCCACACCGCATCCGACATGGGTTTCTTGGTCCTATCGTGCTCCACGCCCGTCTCGTTTCCAATAGTCTTCTGTTTCGCTTCCGCGACGTCTTCGGTGAGTTGTGTTGGATCCGGGGCAGTACTATCATCGTCCGGATCGGTTTGAGGATGCTTGCCCGCCGCGGTGCTCACAACAATCTGAGAGACCACCAGTTAGTTATATCCCCTCCATAGATAGTGACCATTGCTTACACCTGAACATACCGTTGATAAACTATTGACAAAATTATGCGCCTCCTGCTCAACTGCTTCGCCCTTGTGCTTCTCCGGTGCCCCGGTGACGGAGTCGTCAGAAGCCAGGACACCGGCGGCGGGTTTTTGCACACCACCTGTGTTGGGATCGATGAGAGACGGTGGAGCTGTTGGGAAGCAAACGTCTCGGGCCCGGTTAGAGATGATAAGAATCATCAAGAAGGCGACCGAGGTCGGGACGAGAAGATCCAACAGCCAAGCCAACGTATAGACGGCCAGAAAGGTGGAAGTTCGCTGATACTCTCTCCACGACCGGAGACGAACAACATGTTTCCAGAAAGAAAACAGCTGAACAAACACCGACATGTACAACCGCTCGACCTGTGCTCGAAGCTTTTCAGGGGAGAACTCCTCCTCGTCGGCGATGTTCATATCCAGCTCACCCAGGGGTGTCTCCTGAATGCTCCGGACGTAAAACACTTGCTTATCGAATCTCCGAATGAGCGTCCAGAGCTCGTCGTTCTTCAATCCTCCAACCAGAGGTGAGGGGACATGACTGGCCTCATCGTTCCACCCCAGATTCCTCACTTCGATGTTCCCGTGCTCGACCTGACTAGCCCCCTTTTCCTCAAAGTTCTTGCTCTCCTCGGCAAGGGCATGGCTCGCAGTAGGTGCATAGTCTTCGTGTTTTTCTACAATCTCGGGCTCGCTTCCTGTGCCGGCGGTGGAAGGTCGCCGCGTCTGCTCTTCGCTCGGGGGAGTCGCCATGCTTCACTAGGATCTCGCGGGGGGTTGTGCAAGAGAAGAAGTCTACAACAAGAAGAGAGCATTACAGCTGTTTCCCGTCATATGAGTTCTCCTCGTTGCAAAACCCTCGCCACAGATGGCCAACAGTCCCGCCCCCTACGTCAATGCCAGGGCCTTGTCTTGATGCGTATAGATCATGGAGTGGTGACGTCATGAGCCAACAAGTGAGAGCAGATCAAGACACGAACAAGGAAATTAAGGTATCGTAGAGCGTACAAATTAATTTCTGTGTGTGTTCTAGATCGATCTAATTGGGTATAGAGGAGCCGTATCGTCGATTAATAAAACGACATTGACCACCTATACCATCCATCACAACTCGTTGAGAACTACAGCAGAGATCATCGCCAGGCTTCTATGAAACCGGCCTTTACTACTTGGTACTCTGAATTCCTCAGCATACCATCAGCCGCATTCTTGTTTCACCAACTTACCGCACCCGTATTCAAAACCCCAAGTCGTGATGCCGCTGATCCCGGATGCAGCTCCGAAGGCGGGGCCGTGTACAATCAGCATCCCGTTGACTACTCCGGGGTCTCATTTATCGATCTTGTCTCAGAGATGTCTCCAGCATATTATTTGCGCCTCCACTAGTTCATCAAGCGGGTGCTACTGTATGTCTGTCACGCGAAGCTGATGTGCTGTTGATGACCTCCCCACCTGGGAGCATATGCCAGCACGGAGTTGCATAACAGGACAATTTCGGTCTCAGCTAAGCCCAATACTATGCCCTAGAATACATCAGCATCATATCCTTGATTCTAAATCGTGCTAGCAGACCAAATGTCCTCAAGACTTCCCCTGTCAAATCTACCTGGATCCTTTCGGCGACTACGGAGTAGTATCAACTCAAACCCAGACAAAGCAATACTCCCACCAGAGACACGAATATCTTTGACTCAGACCAGTAATCCTTACTACTTATAGTCAAGACCAAGTCCGTCCTAGCTGCGCCTGTTTGTCTCACTTCATGCAACTCTGCATTGTCTTCACCATTCAGGGTGCGATCAGAACGACTCCGCCGCAAACATCCTCTAGGTCAGTTTTCAGGTACGATCTCGACCGGTTTATATCTGCAAGGGGAGAGATGCCCAGCGATTCACGGTGCTCCCATGTAAAAAAGCACATTGCCACTGCATGTTTCAAGTTTCTACAACCCCTTGCGTCGTCAAATCAAGTGCAAGACATGACCAAGAAAGGTATCAGCCAGACACAACGCAATAGCCCAATAGGAGAATCACCAGCGTACGATGTCCATATTGCCTTCCAGCTAGCAGAAATATTGCCTCTCTCCAGACTTACACTTCATTGCGCAGTGTTTGTGCCAACTCCGACTCTGTGGCGTTGTCAGCGACCTACCCTATACCACTATATTGAAAGGCTTCACTTTTCGAACTCGGAAAACAACCACGACGACAACGCGTCTAGGGACACAATTTCATGTCATTCAAGTTAGTTTATCATTTAATATCCAGTCTTATGTGCGATGGGAAGTCATGAATGATTCTGTTCTACGAAACTCGTCCTCAATAAACTTACCCAGACAAGCCTCTCGACTATGTACCACTAGAAACCACCCAACTAGTATTCACTCTTCAAATTCAACCCAACCACGACTATCCAATCTAGAATACCCGTCTCGCTAACCACCCTTTCCGACCGAGGCCTCAACCCTCCCCAAAGTTCCTCCCACCTTCTCAAACCCAAGCCGCACAGCCTCACCGCTCCCACCGGCCCGACCACGCAACACCAAGGACAACATCACCAGAGAGACTCTGACAACAGCTTTGAGGCATATAGCCACGTCGCCAAGTATCCCTCCCCGTCGGACGACCACACCAGCACATTCCCAACGCGGCCATGACACGACTCTCTCTCTCTATCAAGTCACCCTCGCCCAAAAGAACCAACCCAACCAGCCGGGGTGTCTGTCTCTTGAGGGAAAAAAAAAAACCCAAAAACATAACGATCGATCCCCCATGCCGACGACGGCTCTTAACTCGCGGGGTTCATCGCACTGCAAGTCCGCTGGACATTCTCTCCCCCTTCTGAACCCAGCCCCCCCCTCCCAGGTCCCTGCTCGAGACAAGCATCCCGTCAGCCCATCTGGGAGGAACTCAGGTACACTGCTGTCAACGGAGATGAGAGGTTTGTCCCGGCCTTCAAACCAGACGCCTCCACGTAACAAGGGACGAGGCCGATACCATGTGCCTTGCGTGCTTGCCAAACCCCCCCGTGTACGTGGTCGAAGCCCGAACAGGGCCTCGCAGCCGCCGTGCGCGCTTCCAGATGCTGAGCCCACGCCGAGTATCACGTCGCCTGCATTGCCGGCCGTCCTTCCCTTCCCCAACCCGCGGCCACGGAGCCCCGGGGGTCAGCACGCCCATCTGGCCCGGCATGCCGTCGAAGCGACACTTGTACGCCCACGTCAACAGTCACGGGACAGCCTCATATCATCCATACGCACAACATCGCCATCGTGGCCGCCGCTCGGCATCCCGTCCCCCACGCTCCCAGAACGCTCCCCTCATCTGCGATTGACCGATTTGACCTCCGGAGCTTACGGAGCACAAATCGAGTGAGCTCTCGAGGTGCTGCGTTGGGCGCCGGGCGAATAAGCGCTCGCCACACGGCGCCAGCCACGAGGCCGGGGACCTGGTTGTGGACGGGAACGTGGATAGCTTCGACAGGGGTTTGTCTGGTCCCCCCTCGAGCCCCGAGCGCGGCGAATCTCTTCCACCAGAGTTCCCAAGGAGAAGGGAAGAGAAGGCCCCAGGGCAAATAATCGCTGATTAACCATGTCCACAGCGGTGAGCGTCGAGGATGAACCCGCATCTCAGGGGCAATCGCTCTCCTGCGTTGAAGGAGGTCTCATGAGCAGCGCAAGGATGTCTTGTTGTTCACCGATGTGAGGACGCAGGACCCAAGAACCCTGACAGGCTCAACGTCCGAATCACCAGTCTGCGAGTCCTCTTCCTGCAGTCTCAGGGTCTCTCCTAAGCTCTAACTACTGTGAATGTACCGCTCATCCGCAGTAAGGATTCTGGGAGGAGCCGAAGGGCCATGTCCAGGTCCATTGCACACTGACACCGATGTTGCATGTACCTTGTAGGATTCGGCTCGCGAACGTGCCTTTCCGCGGTGATTGATTGTTTCATCCATACGTCAAACACACATAACCACGACAAGAGCCGGCAGACCAACAGAGACAATGGGCGGGCCACTCGGCCGGCAGGTGAGTGAGTTGTCTTGGATCGAAATACCAGTGGCCGCTAAGTGGGCAGAAGCATGGTCTTCTCAGAGACCTACCTGCACGCGCACACAAAGATCCCAAAGACCCAAACAACCGAGACAAACAAACAGTTCAAGACGCCATTTAGGGCTTAACCATGCCCAGGCTTGCCTCCCAGAGCAGAGTTTTCCATTCGGTCGACAAGTGCCGAATCAATTGATCATCTGGATACCGTTGGATCTCGGCCTCAAGCTGTGGAGCTCATGAGCTCCCTAGCTCGTTGCAGAAAAGAAAAGACGTCTCCAGCAGAAGGAAGAGACTTTCAATCTAGGATGACCGGCCTCGGTTCCGCACCCTTAAGCCCTGTTTTAGCCCCAGAGCGAATGCAACCACTCAACTCTTTCCGGTGCCTGAGCAAGGGAGAAACGGTGCCTGACAAGACCGATCACGGGCCGACGTGGAGAAGTTGTGAGCCAGTCATAAGAAAGGTGGTGTGGGAAGGGCTTGTGATTGTGAGTCCCTTGAAGAATGATCTGGATTACCAATCTCTTGACGGTGTTGCACAGAGGCCTTCCTTCATCCCGAGGGAGAAGCCGGCATGTTCCTAGATGCTGTAGGGACGAACCCTCGGCTAAGGATAAGCAGAGGGGATGGGATGGAATGCACATATGTTGTACGTTGCATGCCAGCTAGTTAGCTATAGCATTCGAAGTTGCTCGCTGGAATGCCTGTCCGTCCCCTCGGCAAGGCAAGCTCCCCCAGAGCGTCGAAGCGTAAGCTGCAGCAGGCCAGCTCAACTCAGCCCCAAAGCGTCCATGTGGCACAGTTGGCCAACAACACCCTTGTCGCGATCGTCAGGAACACAACACACCAAGCTTTTTGGTCTGCGTGGCCTTGGTTTCCCTTGCTATGCCTTGCCGGAACCGAGTGGTGTGCGCTGAAAGCCCAATTCTGGACTGCTGGCCCCCCGTATTATTTGCTTCGAGCCAACGAAGGAGGACAGCATTCCTTCTGGCCGGATAGGGTAGTAAGCTGGTGCCTCGTTGAGAAGAAACCTTGAGCTATTGAGGTGCACGCAATGATGATGACTTGCGCAAGAAGGCTCGCGGGAGGCGACGTGCTGCTGCTGACTGCTTGCCACCATTGAACGAACCCTGACGAGAGGGCAATATAGAAGCAATATGGAATCTCCCGTCTCACACGGTCGCTCGCGTGCCAATCCATCCTTCAGTCCGGACGAGAGTTAGGTAGCAGGGCAACAAGGGAGATGCCTCCCTCCAGACGCCTGGATCGGATGATTCCCCCCCTCCTCATTTTTTCCCCACGATAAAATCGCAGATTCCCGGCATGAGAATCACGATTCACCCGCCCTCCGACGCACGCGGAGCGCGGAGAGATTCGGAGGAGATTCGGACAGAGCCTGTAGCATGACGACCAGAAGCCAAGACGTGGATCCCTTGTCGTCTCCATGCACGGGGCCTGTGGAAGCCGCAGAGAACCGGCATCCAGACTCGCATCCATGGCAAAGAGGCGAGCGAGGAGGATGAGAAGTGAAAATTTGATATGAGTACTCCGTACTCCGTAGTTCTGTGGATATCCATCCATTTGCCCACCGGAGTGGTCCTAGGAGGAAGAAGCGGAATCATCGGCAGCCACTGCCTGCTGGTCATCAGCGGCTTCGTCGTCGTCGTCAGCATCTCCCTGCTTTCTAGGTCTCAGCGCTGCAGGTACGGAGGGAGGCGTTGAGGAGCTCGGTCTCAGTCAGTTCTTTGAAACCCAGCCCTCTGACTTTCATCTGATCCAATCACCGAAGAGAGTTCATGTTCATTCAAGGACGTACTTGCTACCGTAACATCGAGGGTCGGTCATCTAGAAAGGATTCACCAGCCCTCCAGATATAGATAGAAATCGTGACGTGAGCCTGACAAGCGAGCAAAATTAGCAACCCGAACACGGGAGAACGGATCGACGTCAATTTGGTCAACAACGCAGTTTGCTCGTCATTTGCATCTCTCCCAGGAGTTTGGAGAACCTAATCAGATCTAGGCACCTATCCACGGTATCCCTTGTGTGGGTGACATCGTGTGTCCCAACTGTTCGACGATGGGAAGCCCAATGTAACCAGTGGAGCTCGGGAATTGGGACCGAATTGTCCAATCGAGTCTCTGAAGCTCTAGCTGGATGGCTTGCTACCTACTTCGCTATGAGAGTCCCAGATACAGCATCCCCATCGCGCTAGTATGGGGCATCTGAACCCTCCTCTCCTCGCTGCCCATAATCAGCAGCGCCAGACTCCATATCCTCAAGAACCTGACCAAGCTGGTTTTCGTCCCACTCATCATCTTCATGCTCCTCTTCAGCGGCCTCTCCGGCCCCGGACATTGCGGCAATCCGGACCATAATCCACTGCAGCTCGAGAAGCTCGAAGCTGGGAACGTGGTCAGGGTTATCTGACCGAATGGTAAAGACCTGGCCCGTCTCGATCGGGTAGCCACTTGCCCGATGTGCAAGCCCCGATCCCCAACTCGGATCCCGGGTCATGGCTGCACTGCTCTCAATGGCTGACTCTGGCTTTAGGCCAGAGGTCTTTAGCCAATGCCACTGAACAGTTATTGTCTTTTCAGTCTTTCGCAGAGGCTTGAGAGCAAATGCAGCCTTTCGATCCCAGTCTCGGTGTAGCTGGCAATTCAGCGAAAGGCGATTTCGGGGCGTTTCTGCAAGCATAGTGCCCATCGTGAACCATTGCTCAGCCTTCTCTCTTCCCCAGAAGGCAGTTAGGAAACGCCGCAACGTGAAGGAGTCAAGTGAATTGGCTAGAGCATAAGGGAAAATATGCGCCCCTTCTGGGTTCGCAGTTCCACTGAATATGCAAACATTCCCATCACGTACGAAACCCTATGTTTGTGTTAGCAGTGTTAGATTCATTGCTAAAAAGAATGCTGGTGTTCATACGAGTTGCGTGGCGTGACTAGCCGGGGTGCCTCGCCCTGTGCGGGGACTGCTTGAGCTGGCCAAAGCAGCGTGCGGACGGTTTGGCGTCGAGGGAATGCCTTGGTCAATCGGGGTTGAGGATCGAGGACCAGCTATGTCCGAGACGGAGCGCTGGTGCAAGCTTTGGGGTCCACCTCCCCTCGTGTGTGTAGGCGAGGACGGTTGAGGCGTGGTGGGCCTGGAAGAACCTTGTTTGCCCATGTCTATTCAGGCTAATGGTTAGTAAATAACCCATAGTTTGACTCGGAGAGAGATGAAACATACATTGTTTGACAACTTTTGAAGTTCCGTCAAACACAGAGAGTATATCCAAAACAGGATCAAGTGCAATGACAGCATCCGATGCATGGCTGGCCCCCTCCTTGGCCACGAGACAAGCTCGGAATATCGTAGTAAGTTCCCTGAGTCGATCAAGTGGGACAACCATGAACAGGGCAAGAGTTGACGCATCGAGACGAGGACCTGCCGCATTCTTCCACTCATCGAATATGGCACATCGCTCATCAAGATCCTCTACATAGCTCATGACTGGCTCCGATGGTGGAGGACAGTCATTCATTATGCGAAGAATGACATTGCGGCTGCTTGGGGGCAGATCTCTCCATCGCTCAAGCAACATCGACTCCTGCAAGTCAGATTCCATGGTGCCTACGAGACCTAGTTAGCAGTGGAAATAATCGCGTTGATTGCTTGCCCACCTGGCCTGGTTCGACCGTCAACGTGCGACATAAGCTAAACCAAGGAAGGCTCGATATTCTCAAAGGGACAAGGGTTGCCGTCGAGTTGGGAGGGGGAGGTTGGAAGACCTGAAAGATGGTTGGTTGCAGGTTGTGCTTGCTAAAGTCCGACCCATACTTAGATAACCCACTTTGCGGGCCTGCCCTCCCGCTAAACCCACTCTGGAAAGCTAACCGAGAACATCCACAATTGAGGTCAAATTCACGCCAAAAAAGAATTCGGAGGGCCTAAACCCAATGGAGAGAAGGTTCGTGCGCTGATGGCTGATGATGAGCAGGAGAGTGATGCCATGAGATGGACAACGAGGAAAACAAAAATTACGATGAGCTCCTCAACATCAGGCTGAAATTACACGGAGTTGGTTTCTCGATCTCTTGGTGTTTTCCCTGAGGGCCATCATTTTTATTTTATTTATTTATTTATTTTCAAACCAGAACTTACAAAGTATAACGGAGGGCGAGGTCTCATTTCTGAAATCGTCAATTGAGCACACCTGCATTGAAACAACATCTGCGGGCCGTGTCTGGTTCCCGGCACCAGGCTCCGGTATCAAACTCCAATAGTCGAGCATCTTAGCTGAACCTTGTCCATGGGTACCAGCTCAACAGCGTCCATACTTGTAGGTATGACCAACCCCGGTGAAGAGCATGCCGCCATGGTGCTCGACATCTCGTCATAATTGTGAGCTGGAAACGTGTTGTGCCTTTGATGAAGGTGTTGATCGTGGTCATGTTCAAGAGGAGGCGTGTTGCTCTTTGACGCGCAGCTAAACGAGTGGCTCTCAGAGCGAGCCGTTGTCCAAGTTGGATGGAATGCTAGAGGCGTGTGCATCATTTGCCAGAGCGGCCCGAGCCCAACTTTTACAGGTTGCATAAAACTCAATGCTATTCAAGCTTACGACGGAGGCGTACAGCTAGTTCTTGGACGATCAAGGACGACATCATAGGGTATTCGCACATGGACCATTGCCGCGATTCCCAGAGACAAAATGAAAACCGAGGAATATGAACGAAGAGAGGCCGGAGCTGGGACAACAATGAAGGCATCCATCCGGCGGGTTCCGTTAGAAAGGATAGGCATCTTTGCGCTCAAAGATTTCGCGTTTCCATTTTGCATCCGTTTCTTCTCACAACTAATAACTTCCTTGTTTCTTGGTGGAGCATCATGATGGTGGGAGGAAACAGCATGCAGGTGACAGGGGTCCAGTTCTGCCTTGAGATCGAGGCATCAAAGAGCTTAGTGTCCAGGCACCAATATCTGCGGGTCGAAGAAGCGATGAGAGAGCTGGACTGCCTAGATCGGTAAAGATCTGCGAGGTACCTCGACAGCAGACGTCAGCCAATGGATCAAGAGGATACTGGACTCGGGAAAAGAGAAGAGAGAAGGAGAAAAGCAAAGAAAAACTCGAGTTGATGCAACAGTGCCGAAAGGGAGAAGCCGTGTAAAGTTCTCTGTCCATAGACCCAACGTGGGCGAGTTATGTACGACGTGGGATGGATGAAGGATGGTGTGGGGGGTTGAGTGGGATTGAGTTCGTGGGAGCATCAATACAATGATGAAGAACAAGAGTTGCCAACGTACTGCATTGTCTATTCGGTATGGTGTGGCTGCATAGAGAACTCAGTTTGGTGATGGGTGCCGGGTAGTTCCTCCAGTCTGACAAGGAGACAGCCGGGATTCAATCACAATGAAAACGGCACCGTCGTCATATTTTCCCTCTCTGCATGTGTTGCCATCTGTCCTCCTCTATCGTTTACAGCCAGCACTGACTTGGACAACAAGGGAGCGAGAGCAAGTCCCCCGACACCGGAGACCGGGAGATAGCATGACTAGCAGTAGTAGATTGGTTCTCGCTGAACATCTGGTCTAGGAGTTGTTGAACCCTGATGACTTCAGGCCTTCTCTGCCACATGGACAGCATGTGCGTGACAGTCCAACGAGTCGCGAAGTGCAAACTCAAATCGATCTTTCTCCCCGTCGCATGCTCACACAGGTACCGCAGCAGTCTAGTGCGTCAAACGGTCCTGTCATTATCGGCTGGTGTTCGACTGGCGAGCACGCCAATCCATATTGGCAAGGCGCAACTTGAGGAGTAAGTACATATTCCTGTGTCAACCAGGCACTTCGTCTGAGTCGGGGAGTCATTCCGGAGCTACTCGAGCACCGAGCGTCCTGACCTCTCTTTCGGTACCAACAATGATCGCATGTCAATGGTATTGTTCGAGTCGGTGTAAGAAGCGAAAACCCATCACTGTGGGAATTCTCCCCGCTGAGCTGTGCCGACGGGGAAATTCGTGCAACCTGGCGACTCGAAGGCGCATCCGGATGCAACGACAACGACCGGGTGTGGGAGGCGGAGCGGGTGCAAGCTTCCGCGGGCGCCGTCTGGCAGGGACGGCAGGGAGAGGACATTCGTCGCCGGCTTGGACACAGTGTCTGTTGAGGTACCATACCAGAAGCTAATGCGGCAGGGCTTTAACTTCCGAAGCCAGGGCTGTGGTGGCCGCTGGGGACGGCTGGGAGCTGGCGTCAAGCCCATGGTCCTTTTTGTGGGTGTGCTCCGTACCAAGCTTGACAGTGCTCTCTCACTTCGTAGGAGTTGGGCCAAAAAAGAAAAAGGGTCGGTCAGTCGCGTGGTCGCCAATGAGGTTGTTTGTTGAGAGGGATGTGATAGATAGTTTCCCCATTCTATGGTGTTTCCTGCTGGAAGCATCGTTTCTGTCTTTTCGCATGAGATCTGGAATTCGGATATCGATACCCCCTCGATGAGAACATCTGCTGAACAACATCCCGGCAGATCGACGACAACAGGATGGGGACAGTAAAATGACTGAAGGGATAAGCTTTTCATGGCCCAGCTTCCGCTCCCGGGGCAATGGACAAAGGCTGTCGCTTCCAGCACGCCGGCTCCGTCTGGTGCCCTTTAGCGCCCCTTGGTGTTCTTTTCGCGTTCTCCCAGTGCCCTCTCGGTGTCGGGGTAGGAAGCCACATAGCCCCGCCCGCCCTGTAGGATTTCTTCCATGCTTTTCTAGGCTCCCCGGCTCGCCGTCTTGACGGTCGTTTTCCCTCCCTTGGCGGTGTTCCGGATGTGACCGCTCTGGGTGCGGTAGACTCAGTGTCTACGCCTGACGCACGCGAGCGACAGGCAAGACAAGTCAGGATGAGGCAGGACGAGACAAGGCGATGAGATGGGTGACCATAAGACATTATCTAAACCGGACGGGTTAAAGGTCCCACTTCTGGAACAGAGGTGACCCAATGATAACCGGAGAGACACTCGTGGGATTTTCGTTAGTTCTCCTCGGCCTCGCGTGCCTCCTGGGGTTGGAGGGGGGAGCCGGCCGGATGTTAGTGGAGACTAGATAGAGGCCGATGAAAACTTGACGGAGAAACGGTCTTGGTGAGAAAAGTGACCGGCACTCAGGCATCCCAGGATGACGCTATAGGAACTGAATGGTGGAGCTGGGCATCGGATAACTAGCCGGCAATGAAGACGAACGGCGGCTTGGAGAGTCGGAGAAGATGCAATCGCAACGGTTGTGGGAGAATCCCCCGTTGTCAGGCTGGCTGGGTTCAACCGTCAGCCTCACTTGGGATGGGATCGACGAGGCTACTTTCGCCACTTTCATCCAGTGTTGAGCAGCTCAGAAGAAGCTCCATCATAACCAGGCTTGTTACCGCCTGGTATGGAATGCTCCGTCGAGTTGAGCTTGAGCGGCTAAGCATTGAAACCCAACCCCGTGAGATGACAGAGACTGCGGAGTTCTTGCTTTGCCGCAACCAGGGCATTCTTCCGTCCGTGGCTCCCACTATGATATCAAGGCCTGATGCTAGTTAGAAAAGCGTTGGAGGCACGGAGTAAAAGGTGGCGAGGTCGGGTTGGAAAGGGTTCCCGAGAACAAGCGGCCCCGATTCATGGATGCTTGCAACTAGGATGTGTTCACGGCGTCCTTGGGGGGATAACGGAAGGCGCGAAATCGAGACCGACTGAGCGTCCGGTGCCAGACGCTCGGGGACGCTACGTATCCCTGTCTTTCAGTTGTTTTCTGGGAGATGCCCTTGTCGGTGCAGGCTTGTGTCAGTGCAAGCTTGGGATTGACAAGGAGGGCAGCGGTTGAAAAGCTGGGGCTAGGCCCAAGGTGGGACGACCAAGTGGGAAGATGGGATGAGAGGGTAGAGAGGAATGCATCGCAGGTCAGTAGGATTTGATGACGAGGAATTGGCGGAGGAGTTACTTCGTAGGTAGGTAGGAAGAAGAAAAAAAAAAAGAAAAAAGAAGTGAAAAAGGAATTATGTCGATGGTGTCTTCCCCGGCGTTGAGGTACGTAGCTCGAGGGGAGGAAAAAAAAAGGTTCGACAGCGGTTTGAGGCTGGCAGGTACCGAGATGGGGAAGGCACAACCCCCCTCCCGTCCTTCCATGTGAGGGAGGGGACGAACTCGCGGGTTGTTACACAGGAAAAACATGGAAGGTAGAGCAGCAACCAACCAGAAACAAGAAAAGGTCTTCAACACTTCCTTCAAGGCGTAATGCCGATCAACAAGTTGCGATCTCTAGCTGCACCATTTTCCTAAAGAGATCGAGCAGTGAGCTTACATACATTATTCGATGATTTCGGAGAAATGGCCAATGTCAAAATGGCTAATTTGGCATTGACCTGCTGTCCTATTCCTTTCCCTCGCATCGGATCTCAAGCCATCCATCCTATCCCATCCTATCCCAGCTGCTTCCTCTTCTCCGAGTTCTAACTCCCTACCTAGGTACCCCTCACAGCTGTCGCTTGAATGGACTGCATGCTCTGACTTCCCTCGGGGTTTCGCTATTGTCAGTCTCGTTCTTCCGGCTTTTCCTCTGGCTGAGCTGTAAACTCGGCTGCAATGGAATAGCCGCCTAGACTTGTGGCTGAAGGTATCGTCCGTCAATCAGACCAGCGCAGTTAGGTACGTGTACTAGATAGAAATCCATGACAACCTACCTACGCAAGGATGTATGGATGAACGTCCCCTTGCTTGTCCGGTCTCTGATCAAACACACCCATTTTCTTCCTGCCTCTCTCCCCTACGGAGCATTTTGTCAAGTCTCTACCTCCTGGTTCTAGCCAGCCACCCCAGTGTCGGTTCCATTCTGTAGGAACTTCGCTCTTGATCAAGGATTCCCATTCCAGGCCTAATCCCGGCCGGGCATCCATGTTCCGGGGCTTGGATTCTCCCCACTACAACGTCCAGCAGAGAGGGTTCCATAGTCGTAGTATCCTCTCTAAGACGGCGCCCTTCAGAGCCTTGTCGACGATACCACGTCCACCCAACTGGAGCCTTCCACAGTAGACTTAGCCCACTGCAATGCTGCCCTCCTCTTCCCCCCCAGCGCTCTTCCTGTGGAGGTTTATCAAGGCCGGCCTCCCACGAGCCTATGAATTCACTCGCTCATCTTGACCACCTCCCTCTTTTTACCACCCCCCATCAACCACGTCACAAAATCCGCCCCATTTCACCGAGTTGCAAATAGGTAATCGAGAGCAACCGCAGGAAGGCCACAGAGACACAGCGTCTCAGGAGAGCCAGCCTCGACCCAGGACTCTCTTCCTTCCCCCCTCTAGTCCCCACGAGGCTCCCCGGACACTTCATTCAGGTCTGCTCATCCCTGCCCATGGGTGAGGTATAACGGCTTCTTGTATACCTGGATGTTGCAGAGCAGTAAAGCCAGCACACGATTGCACAAGCAATATCTACATTGACATCGGCATCGGCATATTTTTTATGACCGCAAGTCACCACAAATCAACGCGCAGGAAATAGAGACAACAAAAAGCACCTCGCAGCAGAGCGAAAGCACAACGCAGCGCAGGGTCTCTCACCGGTACATGATATATCACCACACGACATCACCCAGCGTACATACATACCTACATACCTACCTACATACACATACCTACCCCATACATATCCGCGGTACAGTCGCATCAGAAGCAGCACCGGCAGCAGTGCATACATACCTAGACAACATCAGGCCCATGTACTCGCGCCCAACCGACAGCTCAACACGTGGACGACGGAGCGCTTTTCCCCTTCGTTGTCAAATCAATCACTCAGTGGCTTTATCGCTCGAGCTCGTCAATCCATCAGTCAATCAGTCATTGCGTGTACATTGTACCAGTACCCCAGGCCATCCATCCCATCCCATCCCAACCCAGACGCCCAGGCGCCCGAGGAGCGAGCCCATCATCCCACATGCATGAGTTGGTTTCCCGCTTTGATATAACCATCATGCCCATCTAGTTCTCTCGCTCTCTCTCTTTCCTCAACGGCTTTAGTCGGACAAGGGAAACTACCTATCCATTCACCCTGCCATCCATCCCTCCATCCCTCCATCCCTCCATCAATCACTCTTCCCCGCTCTTCTCTATCTCACGACACTATCTCGGACTCGATTGTTGGTTACGAGTCACCCCTCGCGACAACTCACTCGCACTGACAACCTCGAAACCAAACGACACCAACGCCGTCAACCAACCAACAGGACACTAGAGGAGACGAAAACAAGACGCCGTTTCTTCCCCCTCCCATCAATACCGGACTTTTGTTTTTCTCCCGAGCCCTGGTCTCTCTCTTCCCCCCCTCCGAAACAAACAAACAAAAAAGAAAAAGCAGGACCGACCACAGGGCCACCCCGGCACCCAACGGACACAGCCCACTTACGAAGGTCGCAAAAAAAAAAAAAGAAGGAAGAACCCACCATCGGGAATCCGCCTTCCCTCGTGGGCACTTACCCCACCTTTTTTTTTCTACCCACCAAGACCCAGCCAGGCCAGAATCAGCAAGTCGCGACCCAGTGCCCAGGCTTACCAAAAAAGGACCCACACTTCGCTGGCTCTTTCCCTACCCCCCCGGCGTCTAGTCCCGCCCTCCCACTTTCTGAGAATCCCACCCTCAAGAGTCATCGGAGCCGCCGCCACTTGAGACCCAAAGCACCCCAGCTGCTGTGCCACCACAGCCATCGACATACACCTACGAGGCAGCCCTCCATCTTCTACTTGTTTCCTCTTCCTCACTTTCTTCCCCCAACACCAAAACACCAACAATAATCCAACCATAGAGTCACTCGCTACCGCGTTCTCTTCCAATTTATACGGCTTCGACCGTCCCCGGCCGACACCATGTCGCCCAAGCTCAAGCCGCTGCTTCTCCCGCAGCTGGTCGAGGAGCGCCGTAAGTGGGAGGTCCAGCAAGTGAGCCCGGATTGCGACCTCTCCTACGTCTACTACACTACCAACTCCTCCTCGTCCGACGTCGCCTCTCCTGTCACTCCGACCTTTTCTCCCAAGGGCCACTTCCGCGTCTCCAGCTCCGTCTCCTCGCTCGATCTTCCTCCTCAACTACAGGACAGCCCTGTGTCGCCTACCCAGCCTGTCCACTCCAAGACACCAAAGCGACTGTTGCCCGATGTCCAGGAGGAACCATTGGAACCCGACACATGCGATGTCAACTCCACCATTCCCGAGCACTTCGGTCTCTACAGCTGCCTCTGTATGTTCTATCTGCTTCGACAAGCTAGCCGGCTTTCGTCCATGGATCCGTTCCTGGCGTGTGTCCATCCTCATGACTTTGGAGTAACTAACACAACTTCCTGTTACGTAGGCGACGAGCCCTGTGAGCACCGAAATAGCTCCGAAAACATCGTGTTCCATGGAAACCTGGTCACTGACTACGACATCGATTATGACGTGGGTTTTCTCAGCGACGGCGATGTTCCTGGCGACAGCGATCCTCAGAGGAAGAAGTCGGGAGTGGACTCGCCCTTCTCCGGCCTCACGTCACGCATTGGTTCCCGACTTCCCAGCATGTCTCGATGGAAGGGAACGAGCCGAAGGGGTAACCCAATGCTGTCACCCAGCACCGAGCTGAGCCTGGAGAGTGTTGTGCTCTCCGGTGCGCCTTCAAGCCGATCCTCGTCCATGTCAGCGCCGAGCAGACCTGGCCCGGATCGAGCCAGCGAAGGCGGTGTACTTCCCACGCCTGCCATGTCATTCTATGGAAGCACTGAGAGCGTCAACATTCCCGCGCCAATTGATATCGAGAAGGCACAGGCTCACAAGGACCAACCCAGCCGTGGCCTGGCTACTACGCCTCTTCTACCGCCTCTCATGACGAGCGCTCTGAGCAAGCCCCCGCCAGAGTCGCCTCTCCAATCTCCCACCATTGCGCCGCCCTCTGCGACCACCGAGTTTCAATCACCACCGCCCTCAGCGACGGGATTTCCTCGTCTCTCTCTGAGCACGAAGCCCTCGATTTCGTCATTCCGCCACGGCCCGAACAGCCCCGATCTGCCGTTCCCTCTTTCCGCGATCCTGCCTGAGTACGACGAGTGGTCGGACCGTCTAGGACACGCCAACTTCCTTATTACCCCCCAGCCGTATCAGCCTGAGCTGGTCAACCTGGAGGCTCTTCGTCAACTACGAAACGACTGGGACTCAGCAAGGTGCAACTACACCAAGCACCTAGTCCGGACTGGCGAAAACTACGGCGAGACGAGCAAGATCTATGGCATGACGGAAGCCAAGTGGGCCGAGACAGAGAAGCGATGGCGGAGCATTCATGATACTCTGATGGAGCAGATTGTCGCGGCGAGTCCGGCTCCTGTTTCGGCCAACACCTCGCGAAGCCGCAGCCGTGGCCGCGGTCGCGCGCGCGCCAGTAGTGGTGGCTCAGCCCTTCTAGGCCGACCTCCCACGGACGACGTCTTCGCCGGCATGCAATGGCGACGTCTAGAGGATGGGCTACCAAGCGCGATCCCTCGAATGCTCGACGCGGACGGCAAGTTCCCCGCCCGGGGCGACGAGGACATTGTGGGACCGATGCAACGAGACGAGGTGATGCTACGAACGCACAGCGAGGAGCGCAAGGGTGCTCGATTCTGGAAGAACCTCGCCGGCAAGGTTGGTCTCCGAAAGTAATGGACCTCCCAGAATGGGAGATGCGAAGCGAACTGGAACGTCGAGCAACGATAATACCTATTTTCACGACCGATGACGGACCGGAGACGACCACTGCTTTGGACGATGACGGCCATCGACCCCGGGTTCTTGTTCTGAATCCTTTTTTTCCCCCTTCCCTTTTTTGCTTTTATCTGTTTCCTTTTATTTCCTGAGAGATACCCCGACTCATGTCACTCCTTTCTTTGATTCACTCGGACACACGACTCCGACGATAGCCACGACGGCATGATGCAAATTACCCTTCGTCCGTTTTGGACGCTGCACATTAGCACTCGAATGTTTTTATTATTTTTTATTGTCTAGACCTGTAAATAACCGGAGGGCGGGAGGGGGCGTTGAGCAGAGGAAAACCTGTTTCTTGGAGCGTTTGAAATTCCCAGCTTAGACATGGCTGGCGGCGAAAAGGGGCGGTCGAGAGAGGGCCTTCTGCCAAGAGCTCTCTGGAGTTTCTATTGTTTATTCTTTATTTGCGTCGTCCTTTACTCTTGCTGAGGGCAAACTGGGTGTGTGGGACAGAAGACGCACACGACATACAAGCACAAGCAGACACAGACACAAACGCGCCACTATTCCCGGGACACGGCGAACGTGAGTGATTGGTTTGGATACCTACTGGACAGTTACTGGCAGGTTGGGCAAAACAGGACAGAAAGAAGATGTTGTACCATCATATATCATCATGTGTATCTATGGGAACGAGCAAGAGTTGTGTCTGTTGATATTCTTTTTATACCTGCGGATGGCAGAGGCTGGAGGACAAGAGAGAGCTCACTGTGGCCTTGTGTATCATGGATAGATGAGACTCGGTCGAGGCTACCTAGAGAAGAGAAGAGAAGACGAAGGCAAGACGCAAAGACAAAAAAAAAAAAACAAGTTCAAACTACATCTATGTTCACAGTTCTATCTATCATGACCTGCAAACACTTGCTTCAACTGATGTTGCAAACATTCATGTTGACAGGATGCAGTGGTAGCAAACACAAGAAAACATCACCACCAATAACATGTCGTTAGATCCAGGGAACCACTCTCATCTCATCTCATCTCTCAAACACGGTTCGTCCAAGCGAAACGGAGAGTAATGTCCCCGCTCTCGTAACACATCCTACCCTCAAGTTTGCGTCACCCTCCTCTTGAGGCCACCATCCTCGTACAATAAACAACAATGGCCCTGACAACAATCAATAGAAAGAAAACTCACTCTACCTCCATTATGCTCAATGACGACATGGCGCGGGAATGCGAACGGGTAGGTGCCTCTCTTTAAAAAGGTTGCCTCGTTTCATGTGCCACGCGTTAATTGCGTTTGAGTGGTAGACGCCACGGCTGTTTGAGCTTGGAGACGCTAGAGTTGGGGGAGGTTTCCGGTTGGAGGGGGGAAACTGAGAGGGGGGGGGGAGATGGATGTTGTGGTTGTGCATGGAGTTTGACGTGGTGGGATCGGGAAG